>CM052202.1:12952579-12986637 GCA_028455805.1 Lasioglossum figueresi
CTTTGAATTTCATTCTGTCCTTCTCTATGTTCGGACTCCCTTTGAATTTCATTGTCCTTCTCTATGTTCGGTTTCTTCTTTGAATTTCATTGTCCTTCTCTATGTTCGGACTCCCTTTGAATTTCATTGTCCTTCTCTATGTTCGGTTTCTTCTTTGAATTTCATTGTCCTTCTCTATGTTCGGAGTCTCTTTGAATTTCATTCTGTCCTTCTCTATGTTCGGCTTCTCCTTTGAATTTCATTCTGTCCTTCTCTATGTTCGGACTCTCCTTTGAATTTCATTCTGTCCTTCTCTATGTTCGGACTCTCCTTTGGATTTCATTCTGCCCTTCTCTATGTTCGGACTCTCCTCTGAAGTAACAAAAATAAGGCCACAACACCAGGATTACTGTCCTCCAAAAACACGGCTGTTGGACAGTAAACCCGACTTTACTATATATTTGTATGTTTTTCTTTCATATACTTGTTTGCTGTCTACGCGGCGTATTTTCTATCCCTCGTTCTCCTAATTAGAAATTAATGTAATATAATTATAAAGTATTTTATAATTGTACTCCAATCGCAATTACGAATTACATTGTAATTGAATTGAATGAAGATCTGAATTATAAATTACAATATGACTGGATTACAATGTAATTCAATTTGTAATTATAATATAATTCCTGGAGTAATTCAATTGTAATTCTGCCCAACTTTGCCAGGTTGGCTGTGTTTAATATTGTGGAGCAATCATGATCAAAGATTGACATTGGATTATTTAGCTTGAATAAAAATTTAACTGTATCATTTCTGACCAGTGACGTTGTACATATGCACGTCAGAGACGGAACACGTCACGTGACCGGGGTCGTGGCGGAAGAGTGGGGAAATAGCATCGTAGAAGGGGAAGGTAGAGTGGAAGGACAAGTCTTAATCTGGGACTCTGGTTCTGACAGTGCACGAGTTGCGAGATATATTAAATCATTCCGTAATCATCAATCGTACAGCAATAAACTTGCACTCGTTTTAAAGCACGAAGATTCTACTCTCGCCCACTGTTATTCATCTTCCTCTAACATATTTTTAATTAATTGTTAGTATAGATTAAAGGTTCAAAATTCGCCAAGACGATCTTTTAAAACTTTTACTTTTTTCACGGTGCAACGAAGCGAGTATTAGAATCGGTAGAATAGACATCGAGGAGAGAAGCGTTTCCGGTGCAATCAACGATACAACGATGATTTTTTTCGGCGCGACTCGATCGTGTGGGTGTGCGACGACGCACGCGGAATGCTCTTCATCGTGCACGCACGTGCGTTCGTGCGCAATTTATCACGGGAGATCGAGAGATGCCCCGCGGCGGCCTTGTCGGAGATAACGAGGAACTCTGTTTCATGGAAATCTTAGGTATCTTTATGGTACCCTTCACTCTGCACATCTCTCCACGACGACGTAACAACAACACGAGTATACATTTTGTAACTCTTGTAGAACTAGCCGGGACCGCGCAACAAACAGAAATATCATTTGTCGGCGCGGACTCGTTCCCTTCCCTTTGATCCACGAGTTTCCACTCTGGTTCGCTCCTCCGATCGCATTGATCTCGTCAGGATCAATGAAAATCATGCGACTGTAAACTCATTTTATAAAATCAACCTGCCGACTCGCACTCGCACAGTCTTTATCTCTTCAATAGCGATAATACGGGACCCAACAAAATGGCGAAGTCTAAACCTCCTAGGAAATTTTCATTTATGGAGAATTATTTGAGGGACGCATCGCTTTAGACGTATAATAAAAATCGCTACAAATCTAAAGAAATGCAGTCTTGTTACTTGTATAATGTCATATATTTTTATTGTAGATAATTGACATACACCTAAGATATTCGTATACTTTAAATTCAGATCATGTACATTAGTCGAGAAATTTTGAGAATAATCCAATTTGAAAAAATGCGGAACTATTTAGAACTCGAAAGATATTCCATGTCAAATGGAGATAACTTCGACAACTTTCATTAGTCCATTAAGAACTACTTATTTAATAGAGAAAAATTAAAAAGGTTTTTAGAAATATTAAATAGGTTCGACATGGTCCACAAAATAAAATAAATAATTTTTTCGATCGAAAACATACTCGTATTTATAATTTCGATTAAATTTCATTAATATCGACATTCTCGGCATTGCTGAAAAGTTATTTTCCACCAAATGAACTGCTAGATCGGCCGTCCGAAGCGCTATGCGCCGATCAGCAGAGACGTCGGTACTGTTCCAGCGTTTCTAAACGTTCAAGTGGATCGTGGAGAGCAAAATGGTACTCGTTAGCATCGCGATACGTTCCTCCACGTGTCCGTGGCAGCGCGTCGAGGAGAAATGGCAGCAGGCGAGAGGGGTACGCGCGCAGATTTGTTTTTAAGGTTCGTTAAATGACCGGTGCTTTTTGCCGGGTCTGAGAATGATTACGGGGCACGCAACTCGTGACTGGTGACTCGGTATAACAAGGGCTCTCCTTGTATACGCCACACGACGAACGACGCCGAGGTCTTCGTCTTCGTCTTCGTCGTCGTCGCGCCGAACGTCTCAATCGTACGTTCACGAGGACCACGCGGAGGAATGTTCAACCATTTGATTCTAGCTCCTTATGGAGAAAAGATCCTCCATACGACGCGACGGACCGTGCAAATCATTTCTACCCATTAATCACGCTGGACATAGCTCTAGCATACTTCTGGACCTGTAGAACCCTCGACGTTCTACAGAATAGACGTTCCTGTTCGAGAATTTAGATAATATACAATATTAGATGTTAAACTATCACTGTGAACATGAAATCACACCGTTTTAAGGAACTTTAATTATTTTATACAACAATTTTTCGAATTCATACGATGTAACAACTTTATCTGAAAATTTTTATTTATTCCGACATTTTTAGATACTGTTCAGCGTTAACCCTCGCCGGGTGGATGCTTGTTACAACTTGATGACAGCCTTGGATAGATCCATTATATTCTTCTTTTTTCTCTTTTTTTATTAAGCATCTCAGATCTCTACCGAGATCTATTTCTGCTGAACAAGGGTAAATCACAATAATACATATTCATACATATATATACAATATAAAATCAAATTAAACTCGTAATTTACAGTCTTTTAGGAAATTAAAAATAAGAAAACAAGCTTTAACATTGGGTCGGGCTACTATCATTTCTACGCATAAAGGTAACTGAAGTTTAATTTTACGCAGTTGTTGCGTTAGCTTCAATCGCTGCAAATCGAAGAGGCTACATTGCCAAACAATATGATTGATATCCTGACTGTTGTGACCGCGTTCGCACTTCGGGTCACTAATGATTCCTACACGAAACAAAGACGCTTTAAGACTATAGCGATCAGCTCTGCAACGATTAATAGTTACAATAAATTCTCGTGAAAGACTTTCATGTTTAAATCATGGCTTAGACCTTCCCGTATAATAATGGTTGAAAAATATTTTACCTTTTGTCAAACCTATGGGTCCATTCCCTTTTACATATTCGTGAACGTACATTTTTTTAAGTTTAACGTTGGTTATCTTAATGGACTCAATATAAATAATTTAATGATTTGAATCGACTACTAAACAGTTTGAATTTTGATGGGACGTTTCATTTCTGGTCCAGTAGGATTGAACCTAACGTTGTGGCTTGTATTTATATCCATTCATTTTTCAAAGACTGTAAGCTATCTATTTAAATCACGTCTCACCTGTGCTCTCTATTTATAAAAAGGTTACTCTTCTTTCTTTTTTGTTGTCGCTCCAAATCGTAATGCGAAATTTACCCAATTAAGGGTCTGAAGAGCTTAAATAAAAAAAAATAGTAAAACAGCATTTTTAGATTCTCTAAATGTTTTTCAATATTATACAATTAACCCTCGTCTGTCCCTCATTTCGCGAACTGTTCTTCGGTGACACGAAGGACGGATGAGGATTAATCAAATCATTTTAATGATAAATGCTCGATGTCCGGAGTCTAGCCATCCCTTTTCCACGTTGAAATAGTTGACTAATTATTTGTGGAAACTTGTTTGTGCGGAAAATCTGCTGCAGCCGCAGTGGATAGATCGGCGCGGCGGCCATGTTGTGTATTTAAAAGGGAGGGTTCGGACGCTGGTGGTCAATCGAGCGATTTTTTCAGTGGAATAACAAGAGATTTCGATGGGGGGGGGGGTGGGATCGCTGCGGTTCCCGATTGACCGTGATGTTTTGGCAGAGATCCTGCGCTGCCACCGTATTCATACTTTGTAAACGACCCCACGCGCTCGCATCGACGCCGCTGAATTGCACGCGACACGAACATGATTCACGTGACCCGCTCTGTTCATAACCTGTTTGCGGCACAGGTACCGCATCTTCTTATACTAATTGTGCCCCCGTAAACTTATCGACGCACCGCGTAACTGCCACACACGAAGATCCTGGGGGAGGGCGAGTAGGAGACACACACACACACAGTGCCCATTTTTGTTTCTTCATCCCCCTACCAATCGATTCGGCGAATAACTCAGCTTCTTCCACTCCGGCTCTTTCTTTGCTGCATTATGCCGGCGCAGCGTTATCATTCCTGCTGCTCGTACCACATTCTGAAACGTTCGCCGACTCTTCTTGCCGCGCTGGCACGCATTCGGCTGCCTCCCCCCTCTACCTTTATTCGTGACAGTTTGTTCAACTTGTTTGTTAGACCGGAATGCCAATTTCCTCCAGATAAAGTTCGCACGGAATTTCTTCCTCTTTTCTGGCCATTTCTTGAGTGTGAATATACAGTGATTCGCATACTTGTTCACATTTTTTTTTTTCGCCATTCAAAAGAGTACAGTATGTCACTGTGTACGCGTAAGATTGATCCCCATCACCGTGTACCCTGTGAGAGGTAACAGTGAGAACGTGAGAACCGATTCAGTAACAAAACTTTTTTTTCATTTATGTTTTTGTGAAACCTTTACTAACGCATTTGTGACATTTTTCTGATTAAAATGAGACCAAAGATGAGGCAAGTTGACTCGTATTTGCTTGTTTGATCGACGATTTAGTAGAACCTCGATTATCCGAACCGTTCATATCGAATTTCTTGTTCTTGAATTGTACAAATCAGTAACGATTTAACGTAGCATTATAGTAACTAGGTAACTGTTCTATTAACCCAACACTCAAGTTCCACCGATAGTTCGGATAATAGAGGTTCTACTGCATCGTGAATTAAACGCGAAAATGTGATCCAAAGTGTATCATGTTTGGTATCGTTTTAATCAGAAAATTTTCAGGAATATGTTCGTAAAATCTGCATGAGAAAATCATTGGAAACAAAAATGTTTTATTCTTATTTTGCGATGCTTCTGTCTTCATCTTAACACAATGTTTTAAATTCTATTGGGTTGGCAAGAAAGTAATTTCGGTATTTTAAGGTGAAATGAAACCGAATTTCTTTATTCAAGCGATGAACTTTAATCGGTAAAATATTTTCTTATTTATTCTTTTTGGCAAAAGATCATCGAACAAAAGGGAGAATATCTTATTCATTAAAATTCATTGCTTGAATAAAAAAACTGAGCTCCATTTCACATCGAGAAAGTCTTGCCCACCCAGTATATGCAGTTTGAATAGAAAAACGTGAGGATTACTGTATCTTTCTCTTCGTATGAAAATTCATTCATGTATTCATACCGATAAATTACAAATTAAAATTCAATATTCAATAACATATTTTCCATTCTGTTCCATTGCTTTTTGTCATTTTTGAGGTATCACGTTACCGAATATAAACCTATGAATAAATATCTTAATTTTATCTTTGAATTTTAATTTAAGAACGCTATAAACTGTCGTTCCAACGCAATGACATTCTATTGTGATTGTTTGCGTCGGTCCTGAGGCCTTTGGATTCTTTAAATATTCGACATCTCGACGAACCGAGTCGTGGTGGTTCGATCCTCGAGTTGAAGGGTCGAAGCCACAGTGATTCAGTTGTTTCTTGCCTTCGTGATCTGGTGATTCTTACCAAACCGGTCCTGCAACGGGTCCTGGCCCATCGCGGCGAGGATGTAAAGGACTGGATTACGGCAAGAAAAGGAAGAAGCATCTTCGAACTTCGCTTGACGTCACGGCGGAGGTCAATATCACCTGGTCGAATCGGAGCAGAAGCATCACGGCCTCTCGCGGTGCAAACAAACCCTTTTTTTTCTTTCTGGCAAAGCGCGCTCAGAATATACGAGATGTTGAACCTTGCTGCATCGTTCGGGCGGTTGCACCGATGTTTTGTTCTTTGAAGTGGATCGAAGTTGATATTCGGCGAAGGGAAAAGGCTTTCTTACTTTAACCCTTATACGAATCCTCGAACACGTAGTTGTACGAAAGATCCTCCTGTGATTTTATCTGTTTTTCGTTTTATACTGCAATTCGATCGCTCCTCTTTTATTCATAATAAATTTTAACGTAATCGTAAAGAAATAAAATAACTTACGTGGATCTTGAAACATGATACGGGTGAATTTTCACTCAAGAATCAGAATATGAGAGTTAATACGTTTTAAATTGTACGTTTAATGGTGTAATTATTTGCAGACGTGCAAACTGTAGCAAAAAACACATTTTCAGAATAGTGAACAAATAAATTTCACATCTCGATTATTACATAAAACAATTCTCGCAAGCTTCATAGGGCGTATTATTGATTGCAGCAATTTTGATCAGTGATCACACTAACTTTTTTATTTGACTGAAACGACCGAGTTTGAACTATCTACAAATATTACCACATTTTCTTGTTCTTCACAACGAGATTCTTACTTTCACCGCAGCAATAGTTTCTATCTTTTCCTAGAATTGAAGACTACGATGTATGATTTAGCTGTCCCAGGAAAATATTTTCAACAGTTTATACAGATTTAACAAATCCTCGACCGCAAATTGTTCAAATTCCGGACATGTCCTAAATTCTAAGCAAACCGTTTACAAAAAAATACTCTGACGCCTCGAATGCGGGGCAGACATTTTTCCTCGGAACGTGATTCGATTAGCAGCAAACAAACGTGGAATCAACGCGTCATCGCATCGCGCAGCGTACAGAATCATTGCGAGGTAATAGCGATCGATAGCGGCGTAATGGCGTGCGATACGAAATTATCGAATCGCCGCGCGTTTTCGTCAGCCCTTTGATCCGAGATACCCGTTATACAGCGTCGTCGCATCGGCGGGTTCGTTGACCCACTTTCAACCCTCTCCTCGGGTCCGAAAAGTTGGGCGTCTGAGTCTCTCTCCTCTCTTCTGGTCCAGCCTGTACCCATTTCCGATCCTCCGCGAAAAGAGTTCCACCGCGCCGGGGAGAAAGACGAGGGGAAAAGAGGATGAGGGACCGATGCTGGTCTGGGAGGGGTGTTCGGAGGAACCACCCCCGCGATCAATACAGTAATGACGCCCCTGCACTCGCCGATGTTACTATGCTAAGCGTTCCGCTGTTTTATGCCCGCGAATATACTGCCGCCCGAATCTTCCAGGCTCTTTGAACTCGACTACGGAGTCTCTTATCGGAATTCACCCCCGTCTTTTTCCGCTGTTCCCTATCCGACGTCGTCGCTGTCGTTTAATACACCCCCTTCCAAGACCGACAATCGTTCGAAGACGATCATTCCTAAATTAACTCTCATACGGTCTTCGTTTTAAATAATTATATTCCTGGTTCATTCTAACCAAATAAATTAAATAAACAGAAAATACATTCGGAATACAACAATATCATTATGCTTTATTATGTGCTTATGAATTACAACACTGATAACTAGACTGCGGATCTTTATGCAACATTCGAAGACGATCATTCCTAAATTAACCCTTATATGGTTTTTATTTAAAATAACGATATTCCTGGTCCCTTCTGACAACTTAAATTAAATAAATAGAAAATACATTCGGAACACAACGAAATCATTATACTTTATCACGTGATTATGAATTACAACACTGATAACTAGACTGCGGATCTTTATGCAACATTCGAGGACGATAATTCCTAAATTAACCCTCATACGGTCTTCAATTTAAATAATGATGTTCCTGGTCCCTTCTGACCAGTTAAATTAAATAAATAGAAAATACATTCCAAACATAACAAAATTATTACACTTTGTCACGTGCTTATGAATTACAACACTGACAACTAGACTGTGGATCTTTATACAAAATTCAAGGACGATCATTCCTAAATTAACTCTCATACGGTCTACGTTTAAAATAATGATATTCCTGGTCCTCTCTAACCACATAAATTAAATAAACAGAAAATACATTCGGAACACAACAATACTTTATTATGTGCTTATGAATTACAACACTGATAACTAGACTGTGGATCTTTATGCGAAATTCGAAGACGATCATTCCTAAATTAACCCTGATACGGTTTTTATTTAAAATAATGATATTCCTGGTCCCTTCTGATCACCTAAATTAAATAAACAGAAAATACATTCGGAACACAACGAAATCATTATACTTTGTCACGTGATTATGAATTACAACACTGATAACTAGACTGCGGATCGTTATCCAACATTCGAGGACGATCATTCCTAAATTAACTCTCATACGGTCTACGTTTAAAATAATTATATTCCTGGTCCTTTCTAACCACTTAAATTAAATAAACATAAAATACATTCGGAACACAACGAAATCATTATACTTTGTCACGTGATTATGAATTACAACACTGATAACTAGACTGTGGATCTTTATCCAACATTCGAGGACGATCATTCCTAAATTAACTCTCATACGGTCTACGTTTAAAATAATTATATTCCTGGTCCTTTCTAACCACTTAAATTAAATAAACAGAAAATACATTCGGAACACAACGAAATCATTATACTTTGTCACGTGATTATGAATTACAACACTGATAACTAGACTGCGGATCTTTATCCAACATTCGAGGACGATCATTTCTAAATTAACTCGCATACGGTCTTCGTATAAAATAATGATATTCCTGGTCCTTTCTAACCACTTAAATTAAATGTACATCAAATACATTCGGAACACAACAATATCATTATACTTTATTATGTGCTTATGAATTACAACACTGATAACTAGACTGCGAATCTTTATGCAAAATGAAAATGTTTTGCATTGATTGTGGGAGACAGGAATAACTTAAATATTGATTTCATCTCTTAACGACTTTGTTACATTAAAAACAACGTCTCGATATTTTAAAACTTTTTTATTCTTTTACTTGTTTTACATTCCACCCAACCAATTTCTTCATAAATGTACAAAGATTCGCAATCTATAATAACTTACTTTGCACAGTGTTTGTTTCGAGTCTATATTTCCCAATCAATTGTTGAATAATCTGCGTCGAATGTGCAGACGCTTTGTCACGTTCGGATATAATAAAACGCGATGTTCACGGGATTTGTTGCTTAAGAAACTGCGGATTTTTCACATAGTTAGCTCGCTTATTAAGATCTTCATCTCTAATATAAACTTACGTCATCAACAATGACCCAGGTCGTACCTTGAATTATGCGGTAGGATTCTTGCTAGCGGAAACGAAAAGATCGTAACAACTTAGCTACTTATCTGAAAAGATATGATCGTAAGTATAATAGAGAAGCCCAATGAAGTCCGTCGGTGCCCAGTTCTGGTTTGAGCCTTCGAAGCGAATTCCACGGTGATTTCCGGTTTGAAGCGAGAGCGGGTCATATTTTATCCGCCGCGGAAGGCATCGTAGATAGAGTGGCCGGGTAGAATGTCAGTTGGGCTTCATCCCCGGCAAATAGGCCCGATAAAAATGCGCTACCCGATCAACATTTCCAACGAGGTGACGCGAGCCGTGCCGGTGTTGATGCCACCCGGCCCACCTTCGAACTTGGAGCCCAGCGCCGGGTCCGTCGGGTCTCTCTTCCTCCGGGCAAACGATAAAGCGTCTCCTTTTTACGGGCAATGAGGCGAAAAATTACTGACCTCCCTCTGCCCGGCGCCTAGCTTTCTCTCTCTCTCTCTCTCTCTCTCTCTCTCTCTCTCTCTCTCTCTCTCTCTCTCTCGCCGGGAGTCACCTACCTCGGTGCACCCCCTATACGATTTTCCAATAACTCGTTTACTACCCTGGCTGGCTTCCTGCAACCCCTCCCCTACCTCTTCTACCATGCTCTCTGCCCGGGCTCTTCAGCAGTCTCATCACGTCATCGACCCTCCAATCGCTGACACGACATCTATATACTCGACGCTCCAAGTGAAATATTTTCTTGGCGTCCTTTGAACGCGTCATCCTTTCGAAAGATGGCGATCTCGGCCGATCATCGAATCAAAAATGGATTTGAAACGTTCTTTGGAACATAAGCTGGCGACGCGATTGGAAGACTGACTGCGTCGAATCAGTGTGAGACCCTTATTTACTCGGCGGCCACCAGAAATGATTAAATCGTCGCGTCTGCTGAATTTATATGTAGGGGAGCACATTTGCTCCGGATAATAATCTGGGTCCGTTAATCACAATATTTATTATTTCCTGCTAATAAGAAGCACAGGTAACATAACCTGATGAACAACAATTTGTCGTCGTCTCGTAAAAGAACTGTTTCTTGTAAATTAATGTGTAAAAATTAGTTGTTTTCACTTCGCAAATGAACCTGAGTTGCGAATCAGATTTTAAGAAGAAACATAAAACTCTCCCCTCTAGTGATGTTTAGTGGTGCCTCGGATTACACGGTCGAATTGAAAGAGTTTAACGTGGAGAATTTGTCATGTCGCTGGCTCGTTGATACAATTCCATGGCGAGTCCTCGGTCCATTCTAACGGAAGGTCACGGTCGCGAGGAATAAACCCGAAGTAGGTCTGGAGCACGGTTGTTGGATGAAAGTAGACGATCCTTGGACGCGAGGGAGCGAGATAGGGGATAGTTCCAGTTAATTTTCTGGTGGCTCACCTTCATCGGGGTTCGTCGCGTAGAAAGCCAGCAGCGGCGGCTTGGGGTGTGGGGGTGGTTTTGCGTGGGTGGTTCGGGGGCTAGTCCGAGGGGGTAGAGGACGAAGGGTGATTAGCAGCATCCGCATGCGCCGTGGGCTCGGTTCTCGCAGTGGTAGCAGTCGGCAGCTAAGACCAGGGGCGACCCGGAGCCCCCCTTTTCGTGCGGATGCCCGAGGAAGGGACCAACGAGCGAGGGGGATAGGGGGCAGAGGGGGTTAGGAGTGTCGACGGGGGTAGAGGAGGAGGAAGCAAATTAATACGGGCGAGCAAGAGGGTCCAGCTAACGAACGAACCGACGCCAAGTCTAGTGCCGACCAGCGCCGCGACGCCTTGCAATCCTCTGTCTTTCCTCTTCAGCTACCGTTCCTCCCGTCGTCGTCGTTCTCGTTCTCGTTCTCGTTCTCGATCTCGTTCTCGTTCACGTTCTCGTTCTCGTTCTCGTTCTCGTTCTCGTTCTCGTTCTCGTTCTCGTTGTCTTTAGGACGCTCTCACGCTCGAATCCCCTCGACGTGCTCGTTCGACGATCAGGACGCACAGTGTGTATGGACCAATTTTTGTATAGAGGCGCCCGCGAATCCGCAGGCTCCAACGGTGAAGTGTGAACAAGCCTTAACCCTTCAGGGACGACGCCCGATCCTTGGTTTCTTTCGACGTTGTGTAGTGTCACTGTTGTTACCGTAATATGTTGATTAATTCGACTTTTATTTATTCTCAAATTCCAATAAGCAACAACAGATGAATATCGTACTTCATAGTCTGGCTCGGTGTAAATATTTTTAAAAGATTTGTTATTGTTGGCACGGTGCACAAACGTCGTCCCTGAAGGGTTAACGGCCACATAACGGTGTCGCTGGCCATGACAGTGAACGACGTTAGATTTTGTTTTCTTCTTTGTCGGTCCTCGTCGGATCTGTGGATGACGGATCAGGACGTCCTCGGAGCTCTTCTTGGTGCAACAGTCGTTATCGAACGAGGATCCTCTTACCACGTTGCACAGTCGTTTCTCCGCGTTGAAAGTCCTCTCAGTGTCTTGGCTCATGGCTGATCAGTGATTCCGAGGATCTACTTCGCTACCGATCAGCTGTCGATGCTCGAAACGGCCCGAGTTGTTCGTTAGTCTTGCCTTGTGCATTTCGAATACCGTCAATTCCATTGTTTTTTAGGAGACATTTAAGCATCCAGTGTCTAAACTGTTCGTGTCATCTAATATTGTCCATGAAGAAATTAGCGAGAGAAGTTTCAGGGACTTCGTTTGGTATCGATCAGTCGTTGCTGCTCACAGTCTGAATAATTTATTACCCTTGCCCTGTGGCAATTTGAATACCACCAATTGTAGCTTTCCTTTTCTAGGAGACATTAAAGCTTTCAGTGTTCCGATTCACGTCCTCTGACATTGTCCATGAAGAAGTTAGTGATTCCAATTTAAGGAACTTCGTTTACTATCGATGGGCTGTTTGCTGCTCACAGTTTGAATAAATTACTAGCTTTGCCCCGTGGCAGTTCGAGTACTGTCGATCTTATTGTTTCTTTTGGAAGGCATTGAAGCTTGAACAGTGTCCACATCCTCTAACATTCTCCACAAAGAAATTAGTGATTCGAATTTGAGGAAATTAGTTTGCATCGATCAGCTGTTTTTTGTTCACAGTTCGAATAATTTTCTAGATTCGTCCCGCGGCAGTTTCGGTACTATTTATTCTATTTGTTCTTTAGAGAACCTTGAAGCTTGCATCATTCCAATTTATGATCTGTAACATTGTCCACGAAGAAATTCGATCGAATTTGCGGAGTTTTTGGTTCGTCGTTGATCAGCTGTTGCTCTTCGAACAAAGAGCACAGTAATAAGAGAGTGTCATAATTTGCTGATCTCGTCTCGCGTAGTTTTAACGCAGCCTAACTCGCTCCTGGCGCAGTCTAGATGAGGTGTGCATGACCCGGTTGGCGAATAAAAAGCTCGCGAATGGCGACGCTTACCGGACAGGCTTACCCAGAGCCGCGAACGATTAACTCGGTATTAATTAGTTGATCTCCGGGCACGATAACGCGATTAACACCGGTCTGCCCTTTCCAGTTGCCTGGCCCCGCCCCGAACAATGCATTTCCCAGTTGGTGCATCGCCATTTTGCCGGTTTACACCTCCCAAGATCGCAATCGAAGCTAATTTCCGCGTGGTCTCACCAGAATTCCCACCACAACACGAACGACGTGACGCGGAATGGGAGGGAAAAGCGGCAACGACGTTGATCGCGCGATTATTTTTTCATTTCTGTACACGTCGGCCCGTCGCCGTCGTAATCCACGCCGACGGAGTACCGACGATGCTAATTCGATTTTATGCTGTCGTCGGCTACCTCTACCGCGCGATTATTTTCAGCAAAAATGAACAGCGGAAAATCGGTTTCTGTTACGCAGAGAAGAAACTGTTTAGTCTTCCACTGGGAAGCGTATGCTCCAGCTAATTATTTCAACTCTGCGGATACAGTTGTGTTTCTACTAGAACGAGAACAGAGGGATGTTTCAGATTTATTGTAACGTCGATGTTGTATGCGGGATAGAAATCCGATACATTGAATTTTGTATTTGAAATATTCACCGAGAATTAACATCCGAGATTGTTAAAAAAGCATTCTCTACAAAGTCGGGAAGGTTTTAAATGGATGCACGCTACAAAATAATTCCGAAATTGACCTCGTTTCGTCAGCATTGTCTTCGTTGGCTGCGGCGGGCGTTGACGGGCGTTAAAATTAGTAGAATACGCGAATGCCGCGGACGGGAGGTATACGGTATCGTGCGAATATTTGGTTGGTAGCCGAGAAGACGTTAAGGGAGATTCTTTTTCGGGACGTTGAACCGTGAAGCATTCCGGGGCTGACAATCGAAGACGTTTTCGGCGAAGAAGCGAGCGTCTCGGAAAGAGAGAGTGAGAGAGAGAGAGAGAGCTCCTCTCCGTACAGTCTCATTTTAATTAAACGAAATTCCGCGTGCAACAAAGGGCGGCAAGCCAGCCGGATAATTCGAAAGGGCAGATACGTGCTTCCTGGTTGGTCGGGTTTATAGAGGCAGAGGCGAGTGGCAGTGGGTGCGATGGTGGTGGCGTCTGCGAAGGAGGAGGGTGCCGGATCCGTCCGGAACCGGTTCTAGGTTTTCCCCGGGGTAACTAGGTGGTGAAGAGAGACGGGGAAAGATGACAGGGTGAGAGCAGGGCCCGGCCCGGCCCGTACACAGGAAGAGAACGAGACGGCCAGAGAGAAAAAGGGTGGAGAGGCGAGCGGCCGAAGGGGAGCGAAGAAAAGGAAAAAAGAGAGAACCTGCAAGGATGGAAGGATCAACGAGCGAGGGAGAGAGGCTGGGAGTGGGATCGATAAAGGGAGTGTCGGCCTGAGAATGGGGCAGAAAGAACACGAGGGGTCCCTTGTCCTAAACGAGCCCCTTAAGCGGGTCAACTGAAACAAAAAAATCCTGAAGGATCACGCGGAACCAATCAACTACACAAACTTACGGTTTAATTGCTCCCGGTTGGAATCTTTAAACTCACGACGACCGACGATGCGTAAACATCCTCGAAAAATGAAACAATTTAGAGATGCTTTGTGGAGGCTTACGAATGTCTTTTGAACACTTAGGTTTTTTTCAATTCATTTGTTTACACAGGTCGAATCAACATTTAGGTCATTAGCGATCACTAGAATTTATATACATGTACGAATACACAGTCGAATCCTTATACATAGATACATGTATGCATGCATGTAGTTATAAGTACATTTTATGGGGAAATTAGTTCGCAGTTGTTACTACCATAATCACAGAGTGTTCTAAATATTTGTGGATCTTAAAAATAGGATAACTTGGGCGATGTTCTTATCATTATCGAGGCATTCATTTAAATTGCCAGGGACAGCCAAGCGACGTCTTTGAAAGAAGAAGAGAGGGCAGTGCAGGATAATAACACTCAGGATTTGTAATCTTAAACTATATACCTGAAAGTATTTTCGTTAACCGAATTCTTATGAAGATTCCAGGGTGATACTTCGTAAGAAGGGCAGGTTAGCGCCAGGGTTATTTTCGATGAAGTTATCTCGTGAATTTTCTCTTCGGGCGCTAACGTATCAGATCATTGCCATTCATCTAGAGAGATGGCATCATCCCCTCGCGTCAAGTTTCGCGTGTTCCATCCGACGTGCTATCTAGCAGACACTTGTTCAGAGCGAAACAGGAACGCCGGGCCGCGCGCCGGTGTCTCGGTGTTCTGCGTTGTTGGATGTTACAATCCGGATTCCTGCAGGGATTACGTGACTGGTTTACAGTGACACGCGCTGTTTATTGCTTCTCTCGCATTTATCGCGTAGAATATGATTACGCCGGGGCCGCGATACCGAACGAACCGAGTCCAGGCAACACGATTTTTGTCTAGGAAACGATACTGCGCGGCGATTAGACATTTTTTCGTGGCATTCCTCTCTACGCAATAGTTATCTCCGAACGGCGCAGCGATCCCCTCGCGATTTTCATAGTTGTTCGGTTACGATCACCAGCGGCGATTACGTCATTATGACCGAACGCGGGTTCCCGGGGACGGATCTTCAGCGGCTATTAACCACTCCGCTATTCATTAACGTCGCTTAAATAAATTTATTGTACTTTAAAACGAGGCGATTGCTTCCCGCGCATAAATCCGTTCGTTCGGACGCACTCCGGCGCTTTGAACCTTTTATGTAACGCTGGAGATCTTGATGCACGAGCAGGCGCAGGTTTATGTTGCGCCGAAGATGCGTTCCGTACAGCTCCTTTGAGCGTGCCCGTGCGCGAATTTTCACCGCGGAAGAGCTTCTGCGCTAGAAGTCGACGTCTTTGTGCGCGGTTACAGTGATGTACAGGCCACTCTCTTATTAATAGACGCGCGCGGAACATTCGATTCGCCGCTAGTTTTGTTATATCGGGGTTAGCGAGAAAGTAATTTCGGTGTTTCAAGGTGAAATAAAACCGAATTTTTTTATTCGAGCAACGAACTTTGATCAATAAAATATTTTCCAATGTGTCCGATGATCTTTTGCCATCTTTCCGATAGCTTCATAATTCTGCGCTCGTAAAACTTCTGGTCCTTATCGGCAAAAAACTGATCCAAACGCGATTTCAGGTCATCGTCATCAGCGAATGTTTTACCATTGTGGTTTGCGACACGCATATTGGATAACACGTAAGATATTATTGGAGCTTGGTTGGGAAGGATGTCGCATCCACCATATAGCCCGGGGACATTGCACCATCAGATTACCATTTATTCCGAAGTTTACAAAACTCTTTGAGCGGTAAAACATTCGCTAACGACGATGACATGAAATCGCACTTGTATCAGTTTCTTGCCGATAAGGACCAGAAGTTTTATGAGCGCGAAGTTTTATGATTTTGAACCTATCGGAAAGATGGCAAAAGATCATCGAACACAATGGAAAATATTTTATTGATTAAAGTTCATTGCTTGGATAAAAAAATTGGGTTTCATTTCACCATAAAATACCGAAATTACTTTCTCGTCAACCCAATAGTTGCCGTTTTACGCGTTTTCAATGTGACAACATTAATTGTTCGAAAATATTTCAACAATCCCGCAGTGGTTTTTGGTTCCAATTTCATTTCACACTCCAATTCGGTAAACAGTTTCCACAATTTTGACATATTCCAATAAACGAAACGTATCGTCTTATAAAATAAAACACGAAAACATTGTCACAGAAAATTTATAACGCTAACAAATTTAAAATGGCGGCAAGCGCGAGATTCATTTGATTTTATTTCCTCCTGCGTAACGTGATCAAAAAATTGTTTAAAGGATGTGCAAATGTACAATAATTATACGAAAAGATTATTCCAAAAGACTGTACAGTTACTGCCACAGAAGATACATATATGCAGCGTTTTTAACCATTTTTTTTTATCGCATTATACAACAAATATACATTACGTTACGACACAGTTATAGATGAATAAAAGATAAAAAAATATCGAAAGCAGAAAATGGGTGACATGTCATATCTGAGAAGCATGTTGATCAGCGTCTAGAGATTTTCTTTTTTCGTTGTCCATGCAAAAATAAAAGAAGAAAGTTTTCAGTCTGTAATGAAACGAGTGACGAATAATTTTATTATCGTTCTTGTTGGACAATTAAGAAATTATTGAACGACGTAGGAGGGTTCGGAGATGCAAAGCGCGGTCATGCAACGTGTCCATGCACGTCTAATTAATATCTGGGTCAGAGCACAGGGAGAGGCTTTAATTATCCGTAGCTACCGGCGCGGCGCGGCGGGCCAACGATAAATACGAGTCTTATTCTGTGCGCTAGACTCGTATCTGGTTGCCCATGTCCTCCTTTGCCTCGCTCTGTCGTCTAGAGAAGCAGAGTCTCTAGCCAAGAGGATGTCTGTCACCTCGTGAAAGATCTATCATGGAAAACTGAGAAACGAGGACGTGTTTTGCTGAAAGAAAAGTAGTTGCGTCGCGAAACACCGCATATCGTGAAACGATACCTACTTGAAAATCCTGATTCGGTCGAACCAATGTTCGGTATGTGGATCTTTTAGAATGATTTTAGGGAGTGTAATAATTTGTAGAACCCGAAAAAACAATTTTTTCGTATCAATTGCTCGCTCTCTTATACGTATATTGATATTCCAATATTTTTTAGTCTACTTTTTCATTTTCAGTAACCATTAGACAGCGGATCTTTATGCATTTATGGTTTCTAATAATTTTCAAAAAATAAGATTCTATTTGTTCCCATTTTCTTGAAATTTTCCGGCGAAAATTAAAAATTGCATAAACATCCGCAGTCTAGTTATCATATACGATTATATTTGTGTAGATTTGAAACCATGTTGATGTATCAATATCTTTTAGGTTTAACTTCATCGCGATAATTTATTCTTACTTCACGTTTCAGAATGTATTCGAGTTTTAAAAAAATTGTAAATTCATTGTTAATTTTAAGTACAACTTGTTTCAAGGTGAATAGAACTCTATAAAGATGTGTAGCTTTAAAATGATATTTTAGGTGTCAATATTTGTTGTATCTTATTTTTTTTCAGCATGCTACGAGCATCGCGATTGTCAATTTTTAGTCCACATATACCAGGGTAAATTCTTTAGAATTCTAAACCCATTATTACTTATAATAATGATCTAAAAATGAATACTTGCTACTTTCAAGTTACATAAACTTTATTACACTCGGCGAACGAATTCGCTCTGTTAATCATAGTCCACGGAATGGTTAAAAACTAGAAAAAATTCTAGAAACCAGGGGGGGCTGAAATATCTCCAGAGACGCATAGTTAGCATAAGTTACATAATATTAATATGTTGCTGTTACGGAGTAAAAAAGTAAGAGGTAGATACAAGCACTAACCGTGGCAAAGTAAATAACGATAAACTGTAAAGCGAAATACCGAAGGCGTAATAACATTACTAATGTTGTTTAAGATATCTCAGGGAAATAACGACTGGACTCGGCTAAACGATCATCGTTTAGAGAATGTCGCCATGCATACGCACGTTTTATTAACGCTCAACGCCCCGTACTCCTTTCTATTGATTCTTTACGACGACGTTTATCGACGATTAAGTATTTCTGGCGACTATCGCAGTTTCACGGATACATCTCACACATTTCTGGATTTTACCGACTAGCTCGCTGGAGATTTTTTCGTTGTAACAACCATAATCGTGGCCGATGTTCGTGTCGGGTATCCCGTCTATCTCGGAAACTATGCGCTTTTCTATGTATATTTGAATGAGTTTTGTTTAGCCGTTCCACACGTCGCGCTGTCAGTTTCCTCGGTACACCGAATAGTAAACGTTCCGCATCGATCGTTTGCAAAACTGTTCAAGAAAATCCATGCAGGAATTTGAAATCTTCCTGTTTTCTGTAAAAGCAAGTCCACATCTAATATTTTACGGAGACCAACGCCACTCTGGACTGTTAGCTATTATTTTACCACAGAGGATCTTGATAATTCAGGGGATAATCAAAAATTGAAATTGAGACAACCCGGTTGGGAATGGAAACCTAGATGCGCTCAGAGTCGTCAGATCGGGGGAATCGACTCGGATCGAGGGGAAAAAGGTACCCTTTCTCTGCCGGTACCGAACTAGTCACGTGGTATTGTAACATATCCACGACAGAGACGAAACGCGTCAGGTGACCAGCCCGTGGCAAAAGCGTGGTGGAATAGCGTCGTAGAAGGGAAAGGGTATAGTGGGAGAAAGGTCTCAATCCTGTCGACTCCTGCACACCTTTGTCGAGTGTGACTCGACATCAGAGAAAGAAAAATCTAAATGAAACGGGTTTTATATGTATTTGGTTCTTCCTTGATTTATTTAATTTCTTATTTTTTAGTTAAAAACATATATCAGTTTCACAAATATAAATTACAACGAAGTTTGAGAGATCTATATTTAATACAATTAGTAACAGAAATTGTTTAAAATAAATGGCAGTCAACGAACTGTCCTTCGAAGTAAATTTCAAATAAAACACTTGAAAAACTTATAAAACTAATTCGGAATGCAATAGGTTAATCTAGCGATTCTGGATGCGCTCAATAATAAATAAATTAATAATTGAAATAGTTTTCCAGCCGAACGTAATCATGTTATAAATGGAAACCTGGCTGCACGGACTACTTAATGTAATAACTAGACTGCAGATCGTTATGCAAAATAGAAATGTTCTGCTTTTATTGTGGGAAGCAGGAATAACATAAAAATTGATTTCACCCCTTAACGGCTTCGTTACATTGACAAGAACATTACAGTATTCTTAAATTTTTCTAATCTTTTACTGTTTTACATTTCATCCAACCAATTTCTTCATAAACGCATAATGATCCAAAGTTTAGTAATTACTTATCGTGGAGTATTGTGGTTCTAAGAATTTTTCCTCACTTTTCGGAAACGATTTGTTGGGTGATGCAAGGCGGGGCATTGTGGGAGAGAAAAGACGGCTGGATGGGAAAGGTGAGGGTGGGCGTTTGGAAATCAAGATTCCAAGTTGATAGATGCGACTTTAGGGGTGGATCCTTGGGTGTGGCGAGAGGGTGCGCTGAGAAAATGCGTGTAACATGCTCAGTCGTGGAATTCTTTGCCGCGTATCAGCGTTCTCGACTTTCCTACGCATCCACGTATGGAAACGTCTTACATAAACTCCCTTTCCTCTCGACCAACCCTGGAACGTGACTGGTCTGACATGCGTGCAACCAACGCGACCATATACAGGGTGTCAGACACGCTGGGAACGCTGGAAATCCTACAGAAGGTTGCAAAATAATTAAAAAATAACAATAGGCTTGTTCATGTTACTTCAAGATCAGTTTACTTCTCTATAACGTTGTGCAACTTTAGAATCACATGGTATAAGAATGTCATAATATTTTTTAAATATATTGTTGATAAATGTTCATGTTACTTCAAGATCAGTTTATTTCTCTATAACGTTGTGCAACTTTAGAATCACATGGTATAAGAATGTCATAATATTTGTTAAATATATTGTTGATAAATGTTCATGTTACTTCAAGATCAGTTTATTTCTCTATAACGTTGTGCAACTTTAGAATCACATGGTATAAGAATGTCATAATATTTTTCAAATTCATTGTTAGTAAATGTTCATGTTACTTCAATTTCAATTTAGTTATTTATGACGTTGTGCATCTTCAGAGCCACATGGTATAAGAATGTCATAATATTTTTTAAATATATTGTTGATAAATGTTCATATTACTTCAAGATCAATTTGGTTCTCTATAACGTTGTGCAACTTTAGAATCACATGGTATAAGAATGTCATAATATTTTTCAAATTCATTGTTAGTAAATATTCATGTTACTTCAATTTTAATTTAGTTATTTATGACGTTGTGCAACTTCAGATCCACATGGTATAAGAATGTCATAATATTTTATAAATATATTGTTGATAAATGTTCGTGTTACTTCAAGATCAATTTGGTTCTTTATAACGTTGTGCAACTTTAGAGCCGCATGGCATCAGGATGTTTTAATATTTTTTAAATCCATTGTTGAATAATGTTCATGTTACTTCAGGATCAGTTTAGTTCTCTATAACATTGTGCAACATTAGACCCACATCAACTTTTCTATATCCACAAAAAGATTTAACAAAGACTTAAATCAGACTTTTGCTATTAGACGAAAGTTGTTAAATTTTTTCAAGAGAATTAACACAGCTATGAAAATGAAACTTGGCAGAACTATTGCACATACCTAGCACTACACACACAATTATTCTGCCGACGATGAGACACCTACTGCCGAGATGCGGTGCTAAGTACGTCACCCACCACCGATTTAGCCGTTTCGCCCTCTTTGACGCAGGTGATGGCCGATAAAAAGATTAGTGGCGATCACATTTTGAAAGGACCACTTTCCACGGAAAGTTTCCATCAAAATCGGTGGCCGTCACTTGGCTACGTGCTCTTGTAAGCTCGTATTTCGAGCGTCACCGCGTTATACGTTCCCCCGGAAACTTTCAGAATAAGACAACGTCGGTGGCTCAGCCTTACCCCGGGCGAGTAAATCGAGGCGCACGCTAAAATGGAACTGTACAAAGAACCATTTCATAAATCTTGCCCGGAAAAGCGTGCTCCTCTCGCCGCGCCGCGGGAAAGCACGAGGAGGGAAAAGAAAACTGTTGAAGGACTATGGAAAGAGGGTCCGGGAGGAGTGCCCGGGAATACGGGGCTGCGGAGGCATTATTTCGGAGTCGGTGTATGATATTATGAACCGAGAGGGGATGTATCCCTCGTTCCGCAAAATCTCTGTCTTTGCTGTTTTCGTACTGGGTGATCCGTAATTCCCAGCTACATTTTTACGTCCATACAACCTCAAAACGAAACAATTTAAACGATTAAGTAAAAATTATTATTCTTGAATAACGTTATGTTTACCTCGGCGTCTCGATAACCGGCATGCACTCGACAGGTATGACAGTGTCACGTCGAATTTATTAATGTTCGTCGCAAAGCTAGCGAGTAGTTTTATTACCAGCATTTTTCCCTTTCTCTCTGATGTTTTCTGAAATTTCAAAATATTCTTAATGTGTTAAAAAAAATGTTCACAGACGCAATTCTAGTAACCCTTGATGATGATCTGAATGAAGATCGAAACGTCAGAATTACTTTAGTAATTTGCAAAATATCTTTGTAAATTAAGTAACAAATGATCGAACACTTGCGCCGAAAGCATTAACAATTTTATTAACGACAAATAGGGTCGATAGAAACCGACAATTATTCTTAAATAATGTTAAACAAATTATTATTGGACATATGCTCCAGTTCGTTCAATTCTTATGTAAGGTGTACGAATTAATTTGTATTTATTGAACAACCGAATATATTCTACTCTCGAAAATAATCTCTATTAATTTCTTACGAGTTATTAATTAATTTCGAACATGGTGGACGGGAGACTTGAATTTAAAGTAGAATTAATAAATTTTCGATACACATAAAATTAGTGGTACTGTACCGAATGATCAACATATTCGTTGCATAGCGCCACACGCCATGATTTTGTATTTTACGTAAAGAGAAACTGAGTTAATTTAGTAAATGCGATTATATGAAATTTTATATTTGAACTGAGGGATTTTTTTCGTCGCATCATTTTACTTTACATTCGTCACAAGGAAACATTTAATCAATGAATCAAGTTTTCCTTTGTGTGAGAAAATTATAATTTTTTCATGATAACCAGGTTGTGGATCTTCATGCAAAATAAAAATTGTCGGGGTGAATTGTAAGAAACAGACATATTAAATGAAAATGTTTTTCCTTTCTATCGTAACGAAAATAATACAACAATGTGCTCAAGTTCTTTTAATGTCTTTTTTCTTATGCATTTGCGCTATTCATTATGATCATGAATGACGAATGCATTAAATTCGCAGTCTGATGGTAACATTCATATCACATTTTATAAACAGATGCGTTTAAGAGAAACGCTGCAACAATGGAGACTGTTGATGAAACGCACGGTGGTAGCGAGCACGTTAAAGAGCGCGCAAAGTTCATCTCTTAATTATAAATGCACTCACCGTCAGAGATAAGAAATATTTGCGCAAGTGTGAACGGTGGATGCAGCGAAGCCCTGTCTCAGGAGGCCGTGCATTGTACACGGTTTTCAGGATAATGCAAGGAGTAGAGAAACAGCGGCAGAGATGAGTAAAAAAGGGTCGAGCGAGCAATATATCAGTGGAGGGTTGGCAGGAAGACGGAGCCTGCGTGGAGGAACTACTGAGCCGCGTCCTCTTCGTTTCTTTTTACCCTACAGCCAAGAAAAATCCCGAATAATCCGCCTGCTAGGATTATCCTGCCTCCCGACGATCTTCCTTTGTTTTATAGAACTCGTCGGATACCGTGACCCTGCGCGACGCGACGCCGTTTCGATTCGGTTCCATTTTCCTGGGACACAATTTCGAGAAAACCATTGTGCACCTGGAAACTACCTGACTGATTAATAGACTTCGGAACTTTATGTGAAATAAAAACTGTCTGCATCAATTGTAAGACACAGGCGCCAAATAAAATTATCATTTCTTCTTTAATCATTTCTTCTTTAATCATTTCGACAAGATGAAAATAGGATATCGATATTCCCAAATTCTCTCAATCTTTTTATTATCTTAAGGCGGTAGACTCGTTTTCAGGATCGCAATGGTGCGGGATTCCCGTTCTCATTTCTCAATAATATGGGGTTTATAAATGGGGTTTTTTCTGTAGTCAAAAACGCTATATAAATGATCGATCTAGGGCGCTATCGCTATTTTCATAGCTACATGCGCAGTTGTATGCTTCCGAATGATGCAAACGTTGCAGAATAATGAAAATTACGCTTCGTAAACGAGAAAGTAGGACTTTTGAGGGCGATAGCGCCCTAGATCGATCTTTTATCTAGCGTTTTTGACTGCTGAAGCCCTCAAAAGTCCTTTTTTTTCGTTTACGAGGCGTAATTTGCATTATTCGGCAGCATGTAGCTATAAAAGTAGCTACATGCGCAGCTGTATGCATCCGAATAATGCAAATTACGCTGTCGAATAATGAAAATTACGTCTCGTAAACGAGTAAATAGGACGTTTGAGGGCGATAGCGCCCTAGATCGATCTTTCATCTAGCGTTTTTGACTACTGAAAACCCCAATTTTTGTATTATCGAGAAATGAGAACGCGAATCCTGCACCCTTGCAATCCTGGAAAAAGGAATACTCCCTTAAATTTCATTTAAAAAATTCACAGTCTAGATATTAATCACGGAGTGAGGATTAAATTTATTACCCCGTATCGAAAAAGAAAATTCAGGATTGAGCAAACTGACATGACCTCAGGACCGTTAAGTTGTAGGATTGTTGAAGAGCACATACTTCATCTCATCTACTCTGTTAACCCTTCGCGGGCGAATGTTGAGTGCCACATTACAGGGTGTCCCAAAAATGTTGTATTTCCTTGAGAGGGGTGATTCCTGAGGTGAATTGAAATGACTTTTTCCGTTGCGAAAATATTCTCCGTGGCTTTGTTAACGAGATACTAACGAAAAACACGGACGAATCGGAGTGCGGCCACGACGTGCGATGGCGGGGGGAGACTGGCTCGAACGGCAGGGTCCACTGAGCGTAGCGTTGGTATCGCGCCGTGGTGAAGCAGTGAACAAGAGAAGGAACAGAAATTGATTGAATTAATACGCACTTATTCACTCGAATGTGTATAAGTCACTCTGTATAGGTGGGACCATCATAATTATGACATTATGACAAAATTACCAACAACGTGTCCATTATAATCCGAGGAATTGTTTTGATTTCTTGCGTAAATTACGAATAATAAATGGAACCTTTATACTCGTATCGAACTCCATTTAATTCGTGCGTCAAAAGGTTAAACATTGCTTCCTGTGAAACTTAGTCGACTATTTTTGCCATGAATGCATGAAATCCGGTCTATCGATAATAAATATCGTCAAGTTATGACATTAGCTTTGAAATTATTTTCCTGCGAGCGAACCGTCCTGGTGTATTCCATCGTTTTATTAATTTTTATTGGAAGGGTTAATTCCGCGAAGCGGGACGTTCGCATGGAAATGTTTCATTCGAATAAAACACGTCCGCGGATCGTGTTTTAATTCACGAGAGGCGCGCGCACGCGAAAACTACAAAACGCCGGATAAAGTATGCGCGTTGAAACAGGGCACGTGCAAAGTATCGCGCAGGCGAGCAGGTGCGTTCTCCGGGCAACAGTTTATCAAAGACGTTTTTCTCTAGCCGGTCCCGGTATCAGTTGAAAACGGATGAACATCGGACACGCAGACGCGGCGAACATATTTTTACATAAAATTAATTAAGTCGGTGGCCCTCGCGTCGTAAATAATTGCCGGCCCTGTCGTCGAATTTATTCCTGGACGTTTCCAATGAGAAACGAGGCAAATGTCCTCATTCTCGACCGTACCCCCACCACCATATCGCTCTTTTATTCTGCAAAAGCGGATTTTATGCATTTATGAGAAAGAAACAGTAGACTCGAAAATACTGAACAATTAATTATATATTATTTTGGACTTTTATAATATTTTTAACGGTCCACCTCTGTGCTTACACATTTTTTACCAATAAACCTACCTAGCATTAAAACTAGTATGTATTGTTTTATAAAAAGAACTTGATTAAATTGATTTAGAGTTAGTCTGATTTTGGTCGATAACATTTGCTCGGATAAGGGAACCTACTGAATCAATTGCTACGAAGCTATCTTTATTACTTCAATAATTGTGAAATAAAAAATTTGAAACGGGACATTTGACCGGATGTCGTAGGCTTAGTGTTAATGGAGGAACACGATCTCTGCTATCAAAAAGTATTATACACATACTAAAATATATAGTTTCAATTCGTGTTATAATTGTGATCGTTGTTTGAATTTGTTAGCTAATTTGTCACAGAAATAGGAGTCTGACCGAAATGTTTGGATCGAGAAGTTAGGCTCTGGAGGGAAAGGGAAAGCAGGGGTGCGGAATGATCTCTAGCAAATCGGTGAAAGGATTAAGCGGCCGGTAATTCTTGGATTTATTATCCTGCGATTTTTAAAATACACCGGCACCGGCGCGGAGCGGCGACAGCGGCTGACGAAAATACTTTTTCGCCGTCTCGGCGCGACTTCATTTATTTCCCGTCCACGTGACTCTTGTCCCAAGATAAGTTATGTATTTCTTCTTTATTCTTTTCGTTTTGCGTGGTCCCTTTTTGTTCCTTGTTACCCTTCCACTTTGCTCGCCACCTGTCGCGGTTCTTAGCGAAATTTCACCGGCTTATTTTCGGGACATTCTTCCGGCTGGCCAATAAACCACCGTTTTCTTTCTCTGCCGCTTGCGATTTAACCCTCCTCGTATACTCGAAAATGGTCGTCGGAAAGATCATCCTGTGATTTACACTCGGTTCAATTCGGCCAATTGTGCTTCATTCGCTATCCCATATTTACAGCGAATGTGTGAAATTAATATCCGGTGACCATTTTTCTCCATTCATATTTTGTATATCTCATTTTTTGTTAAAGTTCGTGGATTCTTTTCATTTCGATTCAATCACTGTACATTAGAATAAGAGGATACACATACATTTGATAGAATATTGTAACTATGAAGACTATTGCTGAAATAATTACTGCTAATTGAAGGAAATGAAAACGAACACTGTTTCTTATTTATTAATAGACTGCCCTTATGATTTTGAGACCAATTGTGCTTCATTCGCTATCCCATATTTACATCGAATGTGTGAAATTAATATCCGGTGGCCATTTTTCTCCATTCATATTTTTGTTATCTCATATTTTGTATATCTCATTTTTTGCTTAGGTTCGTGGATTCTTTTCATTTCGATTCAATCACTGTACATTAGAAGAAGAGGGTATACATTTCATAGAATATTGTAACTATGAAGACTATTGCAGTAGTAATTACTGCTAATTGAAGGAAATGAAAACGAACACTGTTTCTTATTTATTAATAGACTGCCCTTATGATTTTGAGACCAATTGTGCTTCATTCGCTATCCCATATTTACATCGAATGTGTGAAATTAATATCCGGTGGCCATTTTTCTCCATTCATATTTTTGTTATCTCATATTTTGTATATCTCATTTTTTGCTTAGGTTCGTGGATTCTTTTCATTTCGATTCAATCACTGTACATTAGAAGAAGAGGGTATACATTTCATAGAATATTGTAACTATGAAGACTATTGCAGTAGTAATTACTGCTAATTGAAGGAAATGAAAACGAACACTGTCTCTTATTTATTAATAGACTGCGGATCATCTTATGATTCACTGGAATGCGACCAATTGTGTTTCACTCGCTATCCCATATTTGCAGCGAATTTCTCTGCGGCAATTTTCTCTGTTCATATTTTTGTTGTTTTCCAATTTTCATTTAAGTTTTTGTTAAAATTCGTGGATTATTTTTATTTTGTTTCAACACTGTACATTAGAAGAAGAGGATATACATTTGCTAGAATATTGTAACTATGAAGAATATAGCTAAAATGAGTACTGTCAACTGAAAAGCGACTCTTATTTATTAATAGACTGCAGATCTTTATGCGAAATTAAAATTTTCCTCCTAACTGACAACAAACTCGCGAAAAATAGAAAGTTGTTTTCTTTTTCAAGATGTTTAATAGGCTGAAAGTAATACAAAAGTATTATCAAATTCTTCCAATGTCATTGTTCTTTTAAATGACACATTTTTGTCATGAATACATCAAATCCGCAGTCTGTTTATTAATTTCAATTGAGGAGGCTGCTTCGTCAAATTTAAAAACGAGAGTCTACTTTTCCGTAATTGTTATTATAAGGAATGGTGTTGGTCTAGAAACAACAATATTGAAATTGTCTTGAAATAATGTTCTTCAAATAATTCGATTTCTGTAACATCAGAGTAATCGTGCACGCGTCATACTGGTTTCATTTTAATGTAGAGCTACATCTGAATTTCTCCAACATGCAGGATTCATTGCAGCATGAATCGTGTTTATATTTTTAAATATCCGGTACGACTTTCTTAAGTGCATACATCAAACGTATCGAGCAGGCTATCTACCGATCTCGAAATGTATCACCATTGGATCTACACTCCCAGACAAAAATATAGCACGCATGTGAAACTCTATGTAGTATGTAAAACATATCTTCTGCGAATATGTTAACAGAACATAGATTGATTTTAGTTCAATGAGTTATCTTACTTGGAGGGGAAACACATAATCCGACACAGACAAAATGATAGCACACTTGAAAAAATAAAGATATATATTTCATACAACACAACTGGACGTTTCATGAAAGAAAAATATATACAGGGTGAGGCGCTAGAAACAGGCCACCTGAATAACTCGGCTGCTATCGGTGTTAGGAAGAAATGCATCGCATGGAACTTGCTTGGTTTCGAGGGGTCATTAATCCGATGTCAGTAGCTTTTTTGTAGGTGGACGCGTAAAGGTCATACGAAGGTCATCTTCTTTTTTTTAAATGGAATAGTTTGTTTTTTTATGTACCATCGGGTAGAGCCTTTTATGACGCGTACAATGACCTATGGGTCAAGGTCATTCGTGGTCTGGGTTAAGCCGATTGCGATGGAAAATAATTTACTTCGAGGAAATGATGGAGCATCGTTGATTTATGTATCTAACGGTAATACACGACTAATACAGGTGTTCAAACCGTCGACCTTGAACATCGATGCATGCTCTTAAGCGTTGCTTAACGGATAATACAGCCTGTTGAATTTCAGTTGGGTTTCTCGCGGCACAAACTCTTCTTATACGCTCTTTCATGTCTTCTCTAGATGTTGGTATCTCGTTATACACTTGCTGTTTCAATTTTCCCCAGAAATAGAAGTCCAGAGGTGTTAAATCTGGAGAACGCGCAGGCCATTTATGATTTCCTGCACGACCAATGCAACGATCTCCGAATTTCACGTTGAGGAATCGAGTAATTATCCGTGCGGTACGAGCAGGGCATCCATCCTGTTGGAACCACATAGTTTGCCGTATGCGAAGCGGAATATTTTCTAGCAGCTGTGGTAAAATTTCCGTTAAAATGTGTTTATATCTCGAAGCGTTTAATGCGCCATCGATAAAATAAGGGCCAATTATTTCGGTATTAAGAAGTCCGCACCAAACGTTTACAGACCAAGGTCTTTGTTTATCCACTTCGCGCAGCCACCGCGGATTTTCTATTGACCAATAATGCAAATTACGACGATTAACTTGGCCACAGTTTGTAAATGTGGCTTCGTCCGAAAACAAAACTCTAGTCAAAAACGCCTGATCGATCTGTAATTTCCGCAGACCCCGTTCAGAAAAATTTACACGGTTATGAAAATCATTCCCATATAATTCTTGGTGGAGCGAAACACGAAAAGGATGCAATTTATTTAAATGTAATATTCTTCAAACGCTTCGTTGACCGATGCCACTTCCACGTGCTAGCTGCCTTGTACCAGCACGGGGATTGCGTGTTATAGCTGCTAAAATGTTCACTGTACTTCGATCAGTAGTTACCGTCTTGGATCTTCTTTGTATTTTGTTACTTACACTTCCAGTTTCTTGAAAACTTTTAATAACATTCGTGAAGGCAGATCGCGAGGGTCTGCCACGCTCGTGAAATCGTTCAGCATACAAACGGACTGCTTCTCTTACAATTTGGCGACATTCCCCATAAACAAAAATCATATCTACTTCCTCCGTTATCGAATAACGCATTCCGGAAACTTAAGATGCACTTCGCTCGGCAGAGATTTTTATAAACGACTAATCGTATGTACAGGTGAAGCGTACAACGTGATCGAATGTTTATTTTCATTCAACGACCCATAACAAGAGATTACGAGACAGAGATGAAGTAATATCAACAACCAGAGGCGGCAAGGAAGCGTTCGATCATTTCCTCAAAGTAAATTATTTTCCATCGCAATCGGCTTAACCCAGACCACGAATGACTTTCGCAAGCAGTATATGCGGAAGACCGACAATTTTTAAATATAAATGAATTGAAAACTGTCATTACCACTGAATGGAAAAATTTAGTTCAAACGAAAATTAAAGAATTACATAATTCTTTATCTAAAAGGATGGTAGAAATCATAGATAACAAAGAAGGATCCACACATTATTACAAAAATATAGTTTGGTGTATATATTATTATAATAAATATATATATTTTTGTTTCATGAAACGTCCAGTTGTGTTGTATGAAATATACAATATATATACAGGGTGCGGCACCTAAAACAGGTTACCTGAATAAATCGCTTGCTTTTGAAGATAGAAAAAAAAGAATCAGACCAAACTTACTTGATATCGAGGGGCTCGTAATCTGATGTCATTAATTTTTTTATAGGTGGAGACGTCAAGGACATACGAAGGGCAACTCTGTTCTTTTAAATGGAACGGTATGGTTTTTTATTTACATTCTGATAGTGTATTTCAAGACGAATACAATGACCCATTATGAAGGTCATTCAAGGTCACGCAAGGTCAACTGCAATAGAAAATAAAATGTCTCAAAGCACTCTTCGAACGCTACGACGATTTACATGTAACATGTTATGTACGTATTCGCTGCTACTTCAAGTGTTCAAAATGTCGACCTTGAACACCGAGACATAATCTAAAACGTTGCAATACCGATGATACTGCCTGACAAATTTCAGTTGTATCTATTACAGAGCAAGCTCTTTTTATACGTTCTTGTTCCTTCAATTTTCCCCACAAATAAAAATCTAGCGGTGTCAGGTCTGGGGAACGTGCTGGCCATTTATTACTTCCTGATCGACCAATCCAACTACCTTCAAATGTCCTGTTCGGTAATTCTGTAACATTTCGAGATGAACAAGCAGGACATCCGTCTTGTTGGAACCACATGGACTGTCGCATGTCCAGTGAAATGTCCTCTAACAATTCTGGCAAAACGTCTTTTAAGATTCTCTCGTATTTATGACTATTTAGCGTGCCATCGATGAAATATGGACCAATTATTTTATTACGAAGAAGGCCGCACCAGACGTTGACCGACCAAGGTCTCTGCTTGTCCACTTCTCGTAGCCATCGTGGATTATCTACCGACCAGTAATGCATGTTGCGACAGTTATCTTGTCCGTGGTTTGTAAATGTGGCCTCATCCGTAAACAAAATTTTATTCGAGAACATTCTATCGTCTTGCAGTTTCCGTAGGCCCCATTCGCAAAACTGTAAACGTTTTTGAAAATCATTTTCACTTAATTGTTGATGCAGTGAAATGTGGAATGGGTGAAATTTGTTAACATTAAGTATTCGCAAAATACTTCGTTGACCAATGCCACTCTCGCGTTCAAGTTGCCTCGTACCAACATGTGGATTTTGTATTACACTTGCTACAATGTTTATCGTGTTTCCATCGTCGGTTGCTTTTTTGGCTCGAGTGCGTTTTTTCTTATCCACATTTCCAGTTTCTCGAAACTTTTTTATAATGTTTGCAAAGACAGAAAGCGAAGGACTATTACGATCGGTAAATCTTTCATCATACACGCGTACCGCTTTCCTCATAATTCTATGACATTCGCCATAAATGATAACCATTTCCACTTTCTCTGCTATCGTGTAACGCATTCTTGAAAATTGAACACTCGAATTGAATATTTCGAAGCCGTACTCTGGTCGGTAGTCAAACTACTAATAACATTTCTGGATACAGGTAAGCATACGATGCGATGGTATGTTTATTTATGTTCTGCGACCCTTACCAATACTTAGAAGAGCAGTATGCCAACAACAAGAGAAGACACAAAAGTATTTGAAGAGTGCTTTGAGACATTTTATTTTCTATTGCAGTTGACCTTGCGTGACCTTGAATGACCTTCGTAATAGGTCATTGTATTCGTCTTGAAATACACTGTCGGAATGTAAATAAAAAACCATACCGTTCCATTTAAAAAAACAGAGTTGACCTTCGTATCTCCTTGACGTCTCCACCTATGAAAAAATTAATGACATCAGATTACGAGCCCCTCGATATCAAGTAAGTTTGGTCTGATCCTTTTTTTTCTATCTTCAAAAGCAAGCGATTTATTCAGGTAACCTGTTTTAGGTGCCGCACCCTGTGTAATACATTAATGTACATCTTTATTTTCCAAGTGTGCTATCATATTGGCTGTGTCGGATTACGTGTTTCCCGTCCAAGTAAGAGAACTCATTGAACTAAAGTCAATCTATGTTCTGTTAACATATTTGCAGAAGATATGTTTTACATACTACATCGAGTTTCACGCTAAAATGATGTTAACACGAGAAATTAAAGATTGCACTCGCGAGCTATCTTTCTGTCTGGGAGTGTAGCTCCTTGCTTCAAGTGAGATAACACGTTCCTTTTAATGAAACCAGATTGGCATCGAAAAAATCGGCGAATCTCTCGATTTCTGTTTTGGGATTCCATGGATCACACAACAAATTAAGCGGAACGCAGTCGTTTGTTTGGAAAGCATTACATGGGACGGATCTGCGGGAGGAGGGGTCAGGGGTGGGGGATCGGAGTATGATTAATTTCGAAGAAAAAGTTCAACGGAATCGGTCGATATATTCAGACAGCTTTTTCAGCTCGGACGAGCGAGCAACGGCACCCGGTAAAAATTCAATTAATCGCTGTCCGTCGATACTTCAGCCCGGCGAGATGGACAAGCGCAATTTGTACGTATCAGAAGCAATAAATTACCGAGATACCGATCCGTGACGGCGACCGTAGACTTTGTTCTTGCGCCGTGAATTCGTAGGTGAACGAACGGCCGTTGTGTGCACACGAGCAGTCGCGAGGCTCGCGTGGATCGCGCATGGAACGGGTTCTGCGTGCGCGAAAATTTGTTGCGATCGCGGCCCGATTAACCCTCGTACTCATACTCGTCGTAGCTCCTCGGATATACGAGGCAGGGTCGAAAAGTATGTTGCATTCGAATTGAAGAAAATAAAGTACGAGGAGTCCTCCAAGTATCGGGTATACAGTGAACCACAGTAACATTCGGACACTTTTAAAGGGACGATTACTTTTTTAATATCAGATCATACGACGTGGATATGTTTCGAAATGTTAGAGCAATCAGTCTACTACAAGATGTGAACAAATTTTTGAAAAAATTGCAATTTGTCGGAATTACAGAGAAAATACTAGAAGTGGTTGTTTACAACTTTTCTGTGGGTGGGTGTGGGGTATATTGAAAAGTTAAAAAATACATTTTGTAGATCTGTGTCAATTATACATATTCTGAAAATTTCATCAAATTCGGTTAACGTAGCAATAAGTTACAAACGTTTAAAGATGGTGTAAATTACAGTTTTTACGGTTTTCAACCTATAACTGAAATAAATCTAAGGATTTTTGCACGTTTCAATGCCTATAGTTTGTTTCCGCATTTACCGATTTTGATGAAATTTTTAAAATATGTATAATTGACACAGATTTACAGAACGTAACTTTAAATTTTCAATATTGGCTAACATAAAACAGTTGTAAACAACTTGCATTATTCTCTTTGTAATTCCGACCAATTGGAATTTTATCAAAATTTCTTTTCCAAATCTGTTGTAAATTTATTCTTCTAACTTCCCAAAGAAATTCAGGTGGTATGATCTGATATTAAAAAAGTCACCGTCCTTTTAAAAGTGTCCGAATATTACTGTGGTTCACTGTTCATATTTTCTTAAAAGTATACAAATAATACGTGTCTGTTAGATCTTTTCTTACTCATATAGGTGCAAATATATACCTCAGATATAGGAGCAAAAAGTGAACTGCATTTGATTTGGCGAATGGAAGATTTGGATTTAAAATAAAATTTCTGTTGATAGATTGTAAGGGCCACAATTTTAAATAACGACGTGGACAAAATTAATTTGATTGTCTTTGTGATGTACAAAATCATCGCACACGTGTTGTGCTTGTAGGAAATGTCATTAATAGACTGCAGACTTTGTGC
>CM052202.1:13007495-13017641 GCA_028455805.1 Lasioglossum figueresi
GTTTTCGGATCAGAACGTACTATTTCATTTCGTGCTCGATTATGAACGCTAACTGTAGAACTGTTTGGGGAAATTCTTTCAAAGATCACTTCGAAGCTTTTTTCCAACATGCCATTTACAACTTCATTAATATGTTTTTTTATTTTCAAATATTTTTGTTCTTCTTAACCCAAATGATTTAGTGATTTTTATTCGTACATAATATTTTTAAGAAAATACTCTATTTTCAGGTTAGTAAATAAAATAAATTGCTATTCACCGATGGGAATAGTAGTTTCCTGGCGATAATAAAGCAGGGAGTAATTTACGGGAATGATTTATGCGTGGGTTCGTTTGAACAGTTTAGACGTGCATGTCACTTCGGGAAATTAATACTTTGGTTGAGTCTCAGGGGATGGCTGACGATACTTCGAAATTATTAATTACTATACGCGTGTACGTATTCTTGTACGCGGAGAATGATATGGAACAGAGAGAGTAGGGGGTAGAGAGAGAGAGAGAGAGAGAGAGAGAGAGAGAGAGAGAGAGAGAGAGGGAGAGGGAGGATCGGATCCAGGATCTTCGTTTGGGCGCTGCGGTGGTAGAGGCATTCGCAATGGTATGCATATATCATTTATGCATGACACGCAGGTATAGATGCCCATATATGTGTGCGTGAGCGCGATGGTGGATGCGACTATCCGCATAACCAGCGCGCGGCTAACGTATTATGGTCACACCTCCGCGAAGCGAATACGTTTTTCCTTTCATTTTGCTCTCGTTCCATATATTCCGCGGTTACTTTGCATATTAAGCAAGTAAACTACTAAATATGTTAAATCGCTGCGCTAAGTACACAAGTGCGACTTGCGTGCACCGTTCGAACAGCTTCATAAGAAATTCCGCACTTTCGAATTCTCAAAATACTCTCGCTAGAAAAATATGTTCGATCGAGATCGTTACTATGAGTACAGAAAGAATTATTTAACACTAAACCTACTGAGCTATAAAAGTAGCCGGTATATACAGTGGATGTAGAAAGTATTCGTACACCTTTTGAAATAGAATAACTTTTTTATAATTGTACCAAACGACCTGAATTTTGTAATCAATTAGAAGCATTGGTTTACGGAATGATATGCAAAAAGATTTTTAAATTATCATTTACAAGGTTATATGCAAAAATAAAAAAGGCATTTTCGAAAGCTATTTCTTCTCAATAAATTTAAAACATACGTTTTGTAGATCTATGTTAGTTATACACATGCTGAAAAAGTCATTGAAATCGATTGACATACACACGAGGTATAAGCGGCTAAAGATGGTGGAAATCGTAGATTTACACGACTTTTGATCAGTTTCTGCTTAAAATCCACAGAATCGTACATCTCTCGATGCGTGTCGGTTTTTCCTGTGTCAACCGATTTCGATGAAATTTTCAGCATGCGTGTAACTACTATAGATCTACAAAACATATGTTTTAAATTTTCATTGAGGATCCAAATAAAAAAGTTCTAAAAAATGTCTTTTTTATTTTTGCATGTAACCTCGTAAATTATAATTTTTGGAAAATCTTTTTTACATATCGTTTCGTAAATCAATGCTTCTAATTGATTATAAAAGATCAGGTCGTTTGGTAGAATTATAAGAAAATTATTCTATTTTAAAAGGTGTACGAATACTTTCTACACCCACTGTATTGCCTTATAAAAATAACAAGATTAAATTTATTTGTACTTTGCGCGGTTTATGTGGTAATATCTGCGGTATTAAATATATTTATTTTATTATTTACCTCGAAAGCATCTTTACAATTTCAATAATCGTAAAATAAAACATCTGAAACCGGTCGTTTGACCGGTGCTGGTAGGTTTAGTGTTAAACGTTTATCGAAAATGAAATACGGCATAGTAGACAATCGCGATAGACAAACTGAAGGATATTTATCCTACGAATAAATCGAACTACTTTGTTGTCGATAAAATGATCTATATAAAAATGAAAATTTATATTTACTGTTCATCCGCATTTTTTTAGTCTGACGGTTAAATATTGACAAGCCAAAGATATCGGTACAACGTGTAGGTATATTATGATGATGTATGTTGTGTGAAGTGTGATCATTTTGTAGTAAATCGTTGTCATGATTCCGCAATGTAAGGATGTCCATCGTTATATGTAAAATTAATTTTATATTATATCATTTGCATCGGTGTTTAAATTTTATTCTTGATCACTGGTGTCGCAAAGCAGCCTATAAGAGTTTGCATAAACCCACATCGACTAATTATGTGTTATGCAGATATTAACGAGGTGGAGAATGACGAAACGAAGTCCGTTTTTGGCCCTTGAGGTTGCATGCTTTGTTCAATCTGCATATTCATCGATACATTCGTCTGGTGATATATATCTTGCGGAAAGAATGATTTAGGTTTATAAAACTGGTTCTTACAGGCGCTTATAAAGTGCTAAATTTGCAAAATTACCCGATAGAATTTCAATGAATAAGTTCGCTCTAAATCCGTGTTCGTTTGATTTGTTTCAGGTGAGTTCTATACTCGGATGGACATCGTGTCGTTCAATCCTATCGTCGTAAGTGTGAATTAATTTTTATTTAAATGGTTTACATTCCTTCGACTTGCTGGAAAAGTAAGGAAAATTAGGAAATTTGTTATCTATTTAAAATCACGTGCATCTGAAATATCAATTGATGTGTACATCTTATATGAAAATAATATTAATACGCACTCTCATTAATTTCTAAGATAATACATCGTCTGGAAAAAATGTTTCAATCTTAAACTAGATCAATATTTGTCGAGGTCTATCTTGAAAAAATCAATTTTTTCATTTAATTTCGAAATCTTTGGTTCTTTTAAGTCTTATGCTCCTTTTATTGTCTTCATTTTCCTTATCTTGAGACACTTCTTAAAGTTTATTACATTCTACTGTCCTATGTATACATATATTCTAGCATTAATCGACAGCGAATTCCACAGAAAAATGTAGAAAACCACATTGGCTGCTATGGCACCCATATTTGAGAGATAGAATTATTTCGCTAGACTTAAAAAATTCATTTCTGCGGTGAGAGAACTGATAAAGCAATTTCTTAAATATTTATTTCTCACTTTTTGTTCCATCAAACAATTTGCATCGATTTCGCCCGATTTTTGTGGTTGCTGAGTCGACTGTGTCAACGTGTTAAATCGTAGGAAACAAAACTATAATTTCGTTGCGAATTAATGGATTGCATTCGAAGGAATATGGGCTAGCTGCCCTCCGACCCAGTATCCCTTTCCAGTTCAACAAGCTCCAAGGTAGGTTCAAGAAAAATGGCCAAATGACTGATGAAGTGGACCTAATTGTTGCCAATTGTGCAGTCGTCAGAAACGTCCGCTGTCTGGGGTCTAACCCATCCCGGCGACACCTTGATCAGCGTGTACATATATCCGTGTCAGTCTTTGCGCCGCATTTACAAGTTACGACGACCCGGGGTTAACGTTATGCAACGATCCGCCGCGTCGGTATCTCTCCTTGTATATGACCGCGCGCGTACCGCACTAATTCTCACATTAATTTACTCGTGATCCGGATACGTATTCGCATACATCAAACTGTGCATTGCGTGTGCACCAACACGGAGCCCAGTCTTGTTCAGTCCTTCCGTGAATGTTATTCTCCGAAACGTTCAACAACAATCCCTCGTCTGCAACCAATTCCAATTTCCTTTGTCATATTAACTTGCTTCGAAAGTTTCGTCTCATTTTCTTTTTCATTTCCGCACCCTTTGTGGATGAGCATATCTCATTACTTTTTTCTGTCTGCAATTTTCCAATAGACATTTTGAAATCAGTGATCAACAATTGCGAATTAATATTAAAATCCATATAAAATTATATGAATTAACATATATACAGTGTATCAATTTGTTCTGAAATTATTAACCTTTTGCACTGGAGTATGTCTTCTGAGACATCACTAAAAATAATTATACCATCATTCAAAACAATTCCTGCATCGCTAAAGAATTATTAGATGTTTTAGTTTTCAATTAAATTTTCTTTTATTTATTCGCGACAGACGAGGTATGTTACCAGTCGACAACGAGGTTGGTTGTTTAGGCTCATTGATAGCAAACGAACAGTCGTAGAAAATAACGGAAAATTATAAGTCATTATTAGACCGCGGATTTTTATGCAAAATAAAAATTGATTTAATTAATTGCAAGATAGGAGAGCTATCGTAGACATCGATTTCTTTTTCTAGTCATTTTACGATGAAGAAATTGATACTTCTGCATGCGCCTAGTATATTTATGATTTTTAGAGAGCCCCGAAATCATTTCTGCAGATTAAAGTCAATTAACGTAACTACTTGCGTTCGTCGCAATCGGCGAATCGAATCAATTTCCGTCGTTCTTCGGCGTGAATGCAGCATCCGAAATCAGATTCCCCTCGAAGACGCGGGCTCCGTCTCTCCTCGTGCTCCATCACACTCGTGCTGCCAGGTACAATTTCCGCTCCACTTCCGGAAGTGGACCCATTGTCCGATGCAATCGGAAGACAACAATATCGTGGACGATGCGTATCTCTCCGAACCATGAATCCTCGGGCATGTGCGCGTGCATTCACGATTCCTGCGCGGACACCGTGATGATCTCTGCGCGTGTGGGTGCGGAGTTATGTATGGATAGAAAATGATGCGTGGATTCGCAACACAGGGGGTGCCCGATGAATAATTTACCCGCGACTTGGACTCTCGTGATCACGAGAAGGGGATGAATCTGTCACGGTGATAGATTAAGGAACAAATTCCTAAACAACGCTCCTGCGGCACGGACTTTCAGTGCTCGAGGTTGTTCAGATTCCTGGATCATTCTGCATATGAGATCGACGAAGTTCTTTGTAGGTCTGTTTGCAACCGTGCTGATCAGATCAACACTGTCCAACACCAAATTTGTTCAGCAATTAAAGTTGGGTGATTCCGAATCTGTCTTTATTTTTCACCTAGACGCACAGTTTTTGAGGAACATGATTTCGGAAAAATACAGATTTTACAACTTTAAACAAATATTGTGATGTTATTATGAAAGATGTAAAATTGTACTTTGCAGCAAAAGATTTTGTAGACTCTCCCGAATTAATACATTATGAATGTTTAAACATGTTTAGACAATCGTTAAAGATGGGGAGACACCACTTTTGCACCACTTTTTGAGGATATTTTTCTGTTTATCTTAACAAATAAGGGTCCAGCGTGAAATCGAACTATATCACGAGACAGAGCAGAATTTTATCTTCGGAAAGCACCGTTTGCAGTTTGCAACGTCGACGTTTTTTTCGAACCAGAAAGCAAAATATCTTCGCCCGACACGAGTTGCCGCCAGTGGCGCTCACCACACTATAAACTGAAAAATATCCTCAAAAATGGATACAAAAGTGGTGTCTCTTCTTCTTTAACGATTGTTTAAACATGCTTAAACATTCATAATGTATTAATATTGGATATCACTGTATTCGGGAAAGTCTACACAATCTTTTGCTGCAAAGAACAATTCGATATCTTTCATAACATCACAATATTTGTTTACAGTTGAAAAACATGTTTTTTTCGAAATCACGTTTTTATAAGAATCACCCAACGGTAATTGTTGAACACGAAAAAAGTTTGATTTATGTTTGAATGTATATATTCAAACTTATATATATATATATATACATTCAATATATATATTCAATCATAAATCAAACTTTTTCTGTGTTCAACAATTACTGTTGGGTGATTCTGATAAAAACACGATTTCGAAGATATATATATTTATTCAAACATAAACTAAATTTTTGTCGTGTTCAACTTACTGTTAGGTGATTCTTATAAAAACATGATTTCGAAAAGAAACATGTTTTTCAACTTTAAACAAGTATTGTGATCTTGTTATAAAATACGTTGAATTATTCTTCGTATATATATAATATACAAATATATATACATTCTTACATATTATCTCTATTATCTTTCATATTATTATTAGTATTTTATTTTAATATTATTCCTAATTTGTCTAGAATCGTATCCTACCTACTTAAGTGTATCGAATAGGTATCTAACCTAAAACGTTAGGCCGAAGTGAAGCTCGTTTCTCATCGTAGTTACAATTCGCACCGCAGTATCAAGGACATTCCTAGCAATTTTTGTGCCGTAGTAATGAGCTCCTCCTTGACTTTAATGTACGTAATGTTAAGGGCTTAATTTTTTTTTATTAAAAAGGCAAGCGAAGTCTCTTTTTATATTTTCATTGTACCAAAGTAGGTGTCCAAATAATAGTAAAACTTTCCCGTACGCAATTTAAAGCAATATAAAGAATTATGTGAACAACAGTCCTTTGGTAATCGAGATAGAAGAAAAATGGTCATACTTTTACCTTTTGTGAAGAATATTTTTTCAAATCCTGAGATTATAAAAGTACGAGAATGATTGGCAATATTGTTTGCCTCGCCAACGAGAATACATTCTAATTGAATTGTACAAAATTTGCTCAAGGTAAAATATTTGTTTCCGCGTATTTTAATGTCATTGGGAAAAAATACCGCAATCAAACGTACACCCGCAGTAATAGCTACATTTATCCTAAGAGAATGTGTTTCCAGCCGCTAAAGCAATTCTTTCACGTTTACGCAAAAGTCTTTACTGCTCGGTCAGCATAACATGCACGGCATACATAGCCGGCACAGACAGTTTCATGGCGAAAGAAATGGACGCGCCTTCATTGGCTTTAATGGGACGGCAAATAGGCGAGCAGGAAATTTGCGCTTTCGAGGCGCGGGATACACGAAAGCGCGCAGGAAATTCTAAGCAAGATGGCCACGTCTGGGCAGGCTGGTTCAATAGAAACTATTTGCAGTGCCATTAGACGGCCCCGGGACTCTCGCGAACGAGAAGCGACGCCCACCGGTTGGCGCCTGTAAACAAAACCTCGCGAAAGACGCGAGTATCGCGAAGAATCGCGCGCAACCGCTTAGCCCCGTTGCGAGAGAAACTCTAAATTATCGTTGCAACAGGCAACGATTTCATTACAATTGCTAATAAATGGCACGCGGCCCGATGGTCGTGTAGATTTTATGCGCGTACGTGAGCATAAACGTATGGACGAAGCCAGCAGAGAGAGAGAGAGAGAGAGAAAGAGAGAAAGAGAGAGAGAGAGAGAAAGAGAGAGAAAGACCGCGAGCGGCCCGATGTCTTTATTTCGTTTAAAGGCCACGCAAGCTTCCGAGTTTATGAGAATAAATTATGCAAATCTCGGGGCCCGTTGCCAACGCCAACGGTCTTTTGTCTTAACCGGCTCCGCGAAAAAATATTCGCATTCCACGTGTGTCGCACTTCGACGACGCGAGAATAAAGGGCCCCGTTGTTGAACAGTTCGTCACGTCTGTCGCGCTGCTTGCTTGCTCACTCCGACGCCGACACCACTCCATCCCCCTTGTCCGCAAACTCGGCCGAAAATTGTAAACTGAAATCCTGACTGTTTCCACCACGGAATTCTCTCGGCTGTTGCTCCTCTAGAAATTTAACAGAACATACACAAAGTCGTTCGGTCTATTTAAACCAGCACATTTCCATGTTATTTTATTCATTCTCCACTGTATGCAGGACAGACTACCTCTTGCAACAAAGGAAAAGCAACTTAAGAACATTTTGAAATTATCTAATTACTAATTAATTATTAATATATATATATATTTTTTCGTTATTCATTATATTTTAATTAGTAAATTTTTATTATACGCTATATAAACGTAAATGATTAAATTTTATAATTAATTCTACCAACCCTTGTATTAATAGAATTATTAAATTATTAAATATTATTAAATTTGTTTGAAGTGAAACGGTACTTTCGACGTTCTTGGATGAATTGCCAAGTTCATCAAGAACTTGATGATTTTTAAAAATGACATGCAACGCCGTTAATATAAACACAGTCGAGCAATTAATATTAATTGTAAGATCACTTGTTTCAGTTGGATGTCGTTTCAGGTCCTTTAAACTTTAAACATCGAGTAAATAGCTTGTGTACTCCTTTCTTCTAACTATTAGATCTGTAAATAAGTTATTTCTCCTTTCTTTCAAATTTAAGATTTTATTACATACAAAGTAATACTGAAGTTTGGTGGCTCGCAGTCTTTCTGTCGATTCTTCTCGCGTCCGGGTCGGATTTTTGTTGAGCAATTCCTCTAACTCACCGTTATCGAACTTTCTCGGTGCACCTGAACGATCGTCGTCTTTCGAATAAAAATGTCCGGCTTTAAATCGTTGGTACCACTTTTTGCATGTTCTCTAAGATACAGCGTTCTCTCCCAGTGCAGCCTAAACCATTTCAGTAGCTCCAACAACTGATTTCCTAAGCTGGAATGCAAACAGTAAGCAGAGACACAAATTATGCTTATCGCACGCAATATTGCTTGAAATATTTGCATATGACTGGAAGCTCTTAGACCGCTCATCACGACACTTCTTAAAACTAAAAAAACGCTCTTTCAGATGGATCTTTCAGATGGATCAGGAAGTAATTCGTATTCAGTCAGAAGTTATGATCGTAGAAAAAAAGGGGAAGGAACTTATTTGCACACCCGATACAATGGTACTTTCCACGATTTTTAGTGAATTGTCTTTTCTATTTCGAGTTCCTGAGTTTTCACACAGAATTAGAAGCCGACATAGTTGATACAAACACATTCGAGCAACGGCAATTTATATCAGAATCACCTGTTTCGCCGGGGATGCAGCTCTCGGCGCACCGCATAGGATGCAGGGCCCTCGAGGTCGACGCATTGCACGCGATGCGATGCATCGAAAAGGAGCAAGAGAACGGCCGCCTCAGAACCGTAAATATAATTAAAACGAAAAGATAAACGATTACCGTACGATAAATTTCTACCTTCGACATTAATATCATCCGCGATAATTAAACACGGAAGAAAATTGTACGGGATGAGTTTGATTAATGCACGCTCTTGCACGGCTATCGATGACAATTCATTATCCTCGAGGAGGAAGATCGCGAGGCGTACACGGTATCGGGATCTCGCAAAATGCGAGGGTGGCCTGTTCTCGTTTATTTTCCATGGCAAGAAGGGGATCAGGTATAATTTGAAGCAATGCCACGCCTTCCGTTCGCCTGTGAACCTCCGTTGCACCGTGAGTCGCGCTCGGTAGCGTTAATAACGTGCGCCGCCGTGAAATATAATAATTGCCGTATTATAATTTACTCGGCGACGTGAGTGAACGCGATCCAGGCCCGGCCCGGCCGCCTTCTACGCTTCCGCGAGCCGCTTCCGCGTACTCGACCGGTTCCGACTGCACTGCTCTTCCACCCGGGCAACCTGAAATTTCACTGGAATTCAATATTCTCATGGAACAGTCCCACTGACATTTCTACACACTTAACTCTTTATTCAATGAATTTTTATGACGAGTTGAAAAAATATATATGGCTGTTAGTCTACTTAAAAACGAGCATGGTCATAAAATAAATAATAAAATGTTATTTATAGCGTTTTATGACTGTTCCTGTATGGGAACTTTCTACATACGCGGTTTTATTCATAAGCGCAATGTTTCCACGTGGTACCAACATGCTCAGAGTATTCTAGAGAAATTATAATTTCTAGAGAAATTATAGTCCCCAATTGAGAACGGAATGCAATAGAGGGTTAAATTCAATTTTCGTTCTTCTAGATTTTTAACATCATATTTGCCAGAAGCCTACGTCCGTGCAATATCCTGACTCCGATCGCAATTATCGAATCGATTACACAAGATTAGATAGTTAGGAGCGATACACTTGTATTATCATGTTTACTTTCTAGAATTTCAACGCGAATAGGAGTAATATGAAAATGTCTGAATCACGAACAGATTATGATTACCATCTGTGGCATCGTCCAACGTCGATCGTACCGAAGGACACCGTCAGTCTAACATCGTCCTCGAAGGAATAATACGATTCTCAATTAATGTTCTATATTAATACAAAAGTAGCGTAAGTCAATATTTCTCTGTTGGATTTAATACTTTAAGGGTTTAATCGTGTCATTATGGCAAATAATTGTAAATAATCTTCGACATTATTGCGTTTTATAGAACTTTTACCTGATTCCTCATTGT
>CM052202.1:13017741-13030898 GCA_028455805.1 Lasioglossum figueresi
AACACATCAACACATCTTTGATCGCACAAGAATAATGGCTTACAGAAAAACGTACATATCTTCTTCTATGAATGAAACTTAGTCTTAAAGAGTTAGTCTTATAGAGCATGTACTTAGCGAACCCCAGTAATTTTCCCATCAAGTCTCTGGAAGTGTTCTTCTAACAAAATGCTGTAGAAGATGAACACATCAACACATCTTTGATCGCACAAGAATAATTGTTCACAGAAAAACGTACATATCTTCTTCTATGAATGAAACTTAGTCGTATAGAGTTAGTCTTATAGAGCATGTACTTATCGAACCCCAGTAATTTTCCCATCGAGTGTCTGGAAGTGTTGTTTTAAAAATATGTTGTAGAGTATCAACACGTCAACACATCTTTGATTGCACAACGTCGCACGAATAGCCGAATCGGATCAGTAGCTTTGTTGGTGTCCGTAGAATTCTGTAATTGTGAAAGAAAGAGTCTCGCACGGTTGGTTTCGAGTTGGCCGGCAGTGGCAGCGTTGTACACTCGGAATCCCATGATTAGGCTGGGGGTATTAGCAGCGTATGAAACGCGCGCGGCGCGGCTCGGCGCACCGGTTTGAGCGACAGGACAGTAGTCAGATTTTTCAGAAAGGCGAACCGGTGAAAGTTGTCCGTGATGCGGACGCAGGAATGCTCGGACCATTGAAACTTCCGATCGAAGCGTAACCGGTTTAGCAACGCGGAAAAGTTTGTCGCGGCGAATAACGCGGCGATTCGCGGGGAACGCAAATACGGGGCCTTAGCGCGCGCGTAACCGTTGATCGCACCTCATCACCCCGCATCGCCGTGCAACCTTGCGTAAGTTCTTAATATAGAATGTTACACGCCAGGGCCCCTTCGTACCCAGCCGCTCCCCACCCCTCCCCGAGCCCCTGCTACGGCCCACGGAGTGGGCCCCCCGAGAACGTCTTTGAAGAATCCGTTCACCGGGAGAATGTCCAGCGAACCGTTCCCTCTTGCTTTCCTTCCCGTACACACGGCAAGGTGTGATCGAATTTCCAGTTGTCGGAACGCGTAGTTCCAGTTTGATACTCAAACGTGACGTCGCCTTAATCGCGTGCACCGGACCCCCCTGCCTTTGCCCTCCCCGTAACTCCCCGTAACTCCCCGTGGAAGCGCGCGCGTCCTGCTCATTTACCTTTCACAAACTCGCCCTACGCTCTCAGAACCGATAAACGTTCCTTAATCCAATCAACGTCGTTATCAGCTCGTTTCCCGAGCCATTCTTTCCTCGAACGGTAGGTACTTCGGTGCGAAGTATTACATTGTTAACCTGCTAACCCTTTCGATCCGAGTTTTTCTGTTTGGGACCTTTTACCATTTTTCTTGGAAAACGATGTCACCACCCGTTCTTTTTCTATATCGTTAAGAGCATAATCTAGATTTCTGAGGGAAGTATTTCTAGCATTTTCTAACAAGATAACTGATGACTTCGGTGGCGATGCCGTTTCGAAGACGTCATTCTACGGGAAGGGGTTAATGAATTTAAAACTCGCCGAAAATATTTGAATGCGAAATGAATTCATTCTGTGGAACAGGAATTAATTTGTATGCTTAATATTAACACTAAATTTATCACGGGATTTCACGATTGAATGGAAACCTCGAATAAGGGCCTCCGTTATACAGTGAATCACGAAAGTATTTGAACGCACTTTAAAACGGCCTGACCTTTTTAAGCAATTAGAAGAATTTATTTATCAAATGACATGCGAAAATGATTTTGAAGAAAATTGCAATTGCTAAGAATTACATGTGAAAGTAAAAGAGGCACCATTCATAACTTTTTCATGAGAGCCCGTAATGGAAATTTAAAATATGCGTTTTGTAGATGTATGTTAGTTATACACATGCTGAAAATTTCATCGAAATCGGTTGACGCAGAAAACAAAACGTCACGCATCGAAAGATGTAGAAATCTGTGGATTTTGATGACATTTTCGGCACGTTAGATAGATCTACAGAACATATATTTTAAATTTTCATTAAGTGCACAAACAAAAAGTTTAAAAAAATGCTTTTTTTAATTTTTGCATGCAACCTTGTCATCATTTAGTAAACCAATGCTCCTAATTGTTTACATAACATCAGGTCGTTTGGTATAATTATAAAAAAGTTATACTCTTTTAAAGTGCGTTCAAATACTTTCGTGGTTCACTGTGTGTACGATACATGCGACGTGGACCCTTATACGAGGTTTCCATTCAATTAATAACACTAAACCTACCGAGCACTGAAATCGATTAAAATGTTTTACCTTACACAAAACGAGAAGACTGTATTTGCTTGGACTACGTACAATTTTTATTATAGTATGTGCTGGAATAAAGAAATGATTAAAACATTTTCCATGCAAGTAACTATATAATTTTAATAGTTGTAAAATAAAAAATGAAATGAAACCGATCATTTGCAAAATGCATTCATGGAAAATAATGGAACGAATTTCCTCGTTTAAGCATCTACCATAATAAAAATTACAGACAGTCTAAATAAATTTGTCATTTTTGTAAGACAACGGTTAAATACTTTCATGCTTGGCAGGTTCAGTGTTAATTTGAATCTGTCGAGAACGAGTGGTCGAATCCAAATGTATGTCGACCGTTTAGCTAAAGATCGGCGAAATCGATCACTGCGCGGCGAGGTGCAAAGGGATCGGAGGGTGCACGAAAGTGTCGTAAATTAAGCTGCACTGAAAACTGGGTCGTAGGCCAGAACAACGACGGATTGCATTCGCGGTGTAGGGATTTAGTGACGCGTGCGAGAGCATCGCTGACGTATTTGGAACGGAACGAAGCCTTTACAATATTTAATAGATTCTCGGCTATTCGATTTAAAAAGACTAATTTAATCATTTCTCAGTTTGCCAGCTTTGGGTTAATGAAACTTCCAAGGAGTAAATCCAGAAATAGTATAGCAATTTACTGGAAAAATAATGACCGAATTCTTTCCCTTTTGCATTTTCCGAATAATAAACCTGATTCCTCCTATTGTTTGTAATGCATCAACTTAAACCTAAACATTATCTGTTAATCTGCCTCCTACAAAAAAAGTTGGTTTTAAAACTAAGAAATGCATAAATCTAGACTGCAAATCTTCGTGCATTTATTGTATTTATGCGCACATTTTTGAAATACAAGAAAGCATGTACACAACAATCATTAACCCGTTGCCGTACTTTCACGAGCCAGACTCGCGATGAAAGCTTTTAACAAAGTCTAACAAACATGTTACGCGTTTCATTATAGATGAAATAAAATTTGATTCGTTTGCAATCAACATTGAAGCATTAAAATAAATGTAGCCATACTAAAAATATACATTTCCTTTTCCCTTCTACGACATTTTTCTGCATAAAGACATTCTAATCACTGTAACAGTAAAAGAAAAGGTACGACAATGGGTTAACAACATTTTCTCTGAATGCATCCGGGCATAAAGTAAGCAATTCAAATGAAAGTAAGTTTTATTTCGACTTGTATTGGTTCCGACAGCGAAGGAAAATTTTTTCCGAGTTAGAGAGGTTCGAGTAATCGATGTTCGACGGTAATTAGGCTGTTTGGAGATGAAATAGTTAGCCGGCTAGCAGAGAGAAGCCAGAAAACGTAGGTAGACGTTCCATTCGGAGATTTACGGGCAGTCCCATGCTAAATACTAAAACGCGAACATTATTCCCGGCGCAGAAACTTCCTTTCAGCCCGCTCCTGTAGAAAGTAAAACGATTCCGCAACTTCTTGGTGGAGGAAATAGTCGAGGCAGCCGTTACGATAAAAAGCATTCGCGACCCTGCGGATATGTACAGCGGAGCCGAGAGAGAGAGACAACCCCGTAGCACGGTATGATGCAGAGGAGGATGAAACGAGGACCATTTGTATTCATATGAAAATATTATCTCGCCGCGCGTCCTGCCTCTTCAGGATCGCTATTGGGTTTGCATAGATACTTATGCATGAAGGTAACATTGCCCGGCATTGTTATGCAACCCGCTGTAGATCCTCAATATAGATCCTGGCTCGCGGTTCCATTCGGATTTGAAGAGCTTCGTCCTCGCCTTCGGAGGATTCATCGGCCAGAACCAACTTCTAAATCGAAAGCCCCCGCCCCTCGAAAAGATTTACATTTTTCTTTTCCTCGTTGATCACACTCTCGGCTCAGGGACTTTGTCCATTTCTTGTTTGCCCGATGTCTATCTTTTTATGGATTAACCGACGACTTTTACTATTAGCCTGCTCGGGAAATTATGGATCTATCCTTTCCTCTTGGTAATCCTTGTTCTCACATAATCATAATTTCATAGATTCTCGAATATGCTTGACAGTATGCTGTCGAAGACACAACTTACGATACTTCGAATCATTTGTTTACTGAAAAATCTCCAGTCGAAGAAGAAGATGTCGAGGATGACGTCAACACTACGACTACCGAGCTCTAAACGGGACTGATGCATATTCCTTTATAATAAAAAGATTGAATTTATTCAGATTTCGAAGAAGTATACTGGAAGCTGTCTTAAGAAAATATTTCTATAACTTCGCGAATTTGAAAAGAACAAGATCTGAAATCCATTATTTCAGTCGTTGCGAGTATTTTGGACAGTGATATATGAAAAGTAAAACGGACGAACATTTAAATAGTTTAGAAATGCTGTCGTGTTATATTCATCCTGTTAGAATTTTTCAGAAAATAAATACATGTCCACGTAGCTTCTATGCCTTGCAATTAATGTAGATAATTTTTATTTTCCATACGAATCCACTAATTACTCAAGACCGTATAAATCTGTAACAATTGCACTATTTACAAACAGGAACATACAAAAGATTTTAACCTTCCCTCCTCTTTTTTGGATGCAAATGTACCCCAGGCTGATAACAATGGAAATCAAAAATGAGCGAATGGAAAATTTCTAAAGATTTTCTAAGAATGCCTGTCTGTGATATGTTTGAAATTTTTAAAGTGTTGTATAAGGTGAAATTCCCTAAGCCTGGACAGCATTTCTTGCTACCTTTAATTTTATCGGTTTAGATAAAGAAAAATGATTTTTTAAGACTTTTAACATAAAATTCAGATTTTGTAAAGTAATTTAAAATCCGAAAATCATTGTTTACATTAATATTTTAATTGTATCAACAAAAATAATTCTAACCTATAGTGGACATATTAAATCCAATCTACAGGGTGTCTCCAAATTCCTTCCACATCCGGAAATGGGAGGTTCTTGAAATCATTTGAAGCAACATTTTTCTATTAACGAAAAACATGGACCAATGTGTTTGTCAACTGTTTTTTTTCTTTCGTGTAAATTTTCATTAATTTCTTGTTATTTTTCTTTTATAATTTTGTTTCTCTCTTTTTACAAGATTATATAAGACTAATTAGACGTACATTTAGTTAAATAATTTGTCATTTAAGTGTAAAAACAACGAGTTGATTTCAGTCGCAAACACGAGTACATATTTATATTTCAAAGCAGTTCTAAACTTGGACATCTAATATTTGAATTAATAATTATTATTCAAGTCACGTCGGATTGTCAATTTATTTTAAAATATCAATATTCATATCAATATTCTATATCAAGATAATTATTTTTTGCCTAAGGCCTTAAATTACATCTTTTCTTTTCAATAAAAGTTCAAACTATGAATGCACACGATTCGCATGAAAATGGACTATTTTGTATACTGTTTTCAGGTAAACTTTGGAATTTATTTTTAAGTTTCAATCGATGTCTTAATCAAATAATATTCACCACCTACTTGTAGCTAAGGCCTCAGAATTTATATAAAATAATTATTTAATCTCCTAATAATTGGTTTTACTATAAAAATTCGATTGTCCAGATTTAGGCATCAATCTTGGCTTGTCCACACTTATGACATTTCACTTTACTTATCTTTTAAAAATCGATAAAATTTCACAAATACTTGCAGACAAATGTTTTCTTTACATTTTGCTCCAAAAATGTACGGGAGAGAAGGTTAAAGACAAATTACAAACGCAGGTACTCGTGTACTCGCGCATAGTCATACATATGAATTAAATAAAATGCTTCGCATGAAAAGGATTGCGGGTAGCGATGCACGTTGAATGCACCAATCGGTAAGCGCTGGACTGCAGTTTTCTGCCGAGTTAGATCGCAACGATTCATATCTCGCTTCTTATCTCAGACTAGACAGGCTTCCAGGAGACACGATATCGCGGTAATTGACAGCCAGTAATTATTTCGGTCCGAGAGACGAGCGAGCAAGACACGCGGAGAGGAAACATTAATCTGCATCTCGCGGGTTTCGCCAGACTTATCAACCACTAAAACGACAAACCAGTCCGCTCGATCGTTAGGACATATCCACATCGCCGCTGATGCAAATAACTGACAATGAGATAATTACGGTTCCACGTACGGCATAATGCGTACGAACAAAAGCCCGTTCGCGGCTCGCAGAGGCGAGCAGAAATTTATTGCATACTTATCGCGCGCTCGTATCGTGATCGCGTGTGCGGTTATAAGAAAAAATAAGACGCGGGACTGTTGTGCAAACTGTCCACGGAGTGAATATGATTTACGGTGTCGTATCAATACGACGTGGTTGTTGCCTTTGGCGCGGCACGCTTATCAGCTCCGATCGAACACGCGTAGATCTCTCCGATCACAATAATTTTCTGCCAATTAATAGAATTTCTCGTGCGCGTGCAACCGCCTTGAAGATATTCTCTCATACTTTTATGTGTCGCCGATTATGCAAAATATTTAATCTCACATCTTACCCATTTCTATTGCACGTCTCGTAGCTGTGAACACACCTGTACGATCCGAGCACGATAAAACGAGTTGGCAGTAAAATGTTTCTCGGTAACTGGCGGTAAAACCGAAAAGGGGTTGATTCTGCATATAAAAATTAGTCGAAAATGTAGAATACATTTGTTTGATATGAAACTTCGTTTTTAAGAGAATCGAGCGATGATTATGAAAGTCGATTTTCTCGGAAACAAAGCCTCGTATGAAACAATTTTATTCTACATTTCTTATTTATTTTTTGTGTAGAATCACCCCCTTTGCACCATCAGTTACTGACCAGCCAGTATAAAGGTTGGAGTGAAATATTGTGGTGACATAACAAGAAGGTCCCTGACAGCGCTGTAATAAACTGCATTTTAATTGGCGAATAGAAAATTTGGATTTAAAATTAATTCGTGTTTCTTTGTGATGTACAAAATCGTCGCACACGTCTCCAGTATTGCAAAGGTGCGAGATTAGCGTTCTCATTTCTCGATAATATAAAAATGGGGGGTTTTAGTAGTAAAAAACGCTAGATAAAAGATCGATTCAAGGCGCTATCGCCTTCAAAAGTCCTATTTTTTCGTTTACGAGACGTAATTTGCATTATTCGGCAGCACGTAGCTATGAAAATAGCTACAGTGGCCGAAATTTCTGTAAAGTCATCTTCATATTCATAGATATTTGAAAAATGTCACATTTTTGTTGATTTATCGTATCTGGTCATGCGCCTTGTTGACAATCGGATAGAGGGACTACGCACTCTAGAACACTATGTTCACTATTTACGTTTATTTTGATTTTTTTCTGCGCGATGTAGAACACAAGTGCGAAGTTTCTATAAAGTCACTTAGCGTTTCTCTGGATTCTGAGCAGAGAACTATAAAAAATTTGAAATATTTTAAAAGTATTAGTTTTAGAACACATAGAAATCCTGTTTCTTATAATTTGATTCACGTGTATTAGAATGCCGAGAGGAAAAGTGCTAATAATTGAAAAAAAGCATCGATCGATGCTTATAAAGATATGGGCTGCTCTAATCGTGAAATTGCTAAGAAAATTAATCGTTCGTATACCGTGATCAATAATTATATCAATTTACGTGAAAATTACGCGAAAAAATCATTTTAAAGGTGGTAATAAAAAATTGTCAAAAAGACGACATTTTATTAATGAGGTCTGCGGCAAAGGAAAGGAAAAATGCAGCATAATTTCGAGCTGAATTGGAGCTTCCAGTAACAACAAGACGCGTGCAACGATTTTTAAATTCTTCCTGGCAATTTGCGTGGACAAAAATGCAACGTAAACCAAGCCTAAAAGAAGTACATAAACAGGCCCGTCTTGATTTCGCACGGGCACATATGTCCTGGACGAAAGAGTGGAAGTCTGTTATTTTTTCAGATGAGAAAAAATTTAATTTGGATGGTCCTGATGGCTGTAAATATTATTGGCATGATCTGAGAAATGAGAAAGTGTGACGATGAGTCGTAACTTTGGCGGTGGTTCCCTAATGATATGGGCTGCGTTCAAAACTGACAAAAAATCTCCATTGTGTTGCATGAATCACAAAATAGATTCGGAAAATTATGCAGATTTGTTAGACATGGTTTTAAAACCCTTTACAGAAAATATTGAAGATGACAATTTTATTTATCAGCATGATAATGCTGCGGTACACGCGTCGAAGCACACAAAGCAATATCTTCTTGAAAGAAACATCAATGTTTTGCCATGGCCTGCTTGTTCCCCTGATATAAACCCTATTGAAAATGTTTGGGGTATCATTGCGCGACAAGTTTATAAATACTGCAAACAATACAACTCCATTAGCGAACTAAGGGATGCGGTGAACGAAGCGTGGTCGTCTGTTAAAACAGAAACGCTACAAAAGTTAATTTCGACAATGCCCAATCGTATTTTTAATGTAATCTAAAAAAATGGAGGTTACACCAGATATTAAAATAGAAATAATAAAAAAACAATCGTTAATTTCAACTTTATCCGTGTAAAACGAAAGTGACATAGAAATTTCGCAGTTGGTTCTGCGTAAAATTATATTTTTCTTTTCTATTATCGATAAATGTTATACTTGTGTTTTGAAATCGGTGTGTATGCTTTCTTTATGTAATCCCGAAGTGCTACCAAATACAAATTTTTTCAACAAAACACGGTGACTTTATAGAAATTTCGGCGAGTGTATAGCTGAGCACTCACGAGAAGGTCCCTGGCAGGAATGCGGTGACGTAGGCAAGAATGCGCGTCCGATTGGTTAGTTAGGAAGGAGCGCGCCTTCTATTGGCCGAAGCGATTACACACACTACTACGACTGTGCAGAACAATAGACCCCTCTTGCATCTGTGCCCTCCCGGAGACCTTCTTGTGAGTGCTCAGCAGTACATGCGCAGTTGTATGCTTCCGAATAATGCAAATTACGCCTCGTAAACGAAAAAATAGGACGTTTCAAGGTAATTGCAGTCTAGATTGATCTTTTGTCTAGCGTTGTTGACTACTGGAAAACCCCATTTTTGTATTATCGAGAAATGAGAACGCGAATCCACACCCTTGCAATCCTGGAAACAGGAGTCTACTCACTTAATAGATTTTATGCAGTCATGGCTGAAATGTGAGTATTGTGGTGAGATGACAAGAAGGTCCGTGGCAGCAGTATCGCCAGAAGAGGGGAGGGAGCACGAATTGAGAGGAAAAGTTACCATCTTTTCGCTGGTACGCATGCCCGACAGAGAGGAAACGTGTCACAGAGAGGAAAAGTGGGGGATAGTTTCGTAGAAGGGGAAAATAGAGTGGGGACACAAGTTTTACTTGACTTTTTGTCATCTCGTCACAGAACATGCCTCTTGAAAATAATTTTACTTAATAAAAATTTGTTTACACATTAGTGAACTGATCCTTCTAGCACCGCGAACAAAAACTCACGCCGTTTGGTCGAACGTATAAAAAGTTATTGGTTTTTATAGGGTGTATAATCACTAGATCGCGGATCTTTATGCAAAATAAAAATATTCTGCATCGATTATGGGAAGCAGTAGTTAAGTAAAAACTATTTTACATTGAAAACAACATAACAATATTCTAAGATTTTTATATATTTTTCACTGTTTCATATTTCATCCAATTAATTTCTTGATAAACGCATAAGAATCAACAGTGAAATAATCACTTGTGATTCTCACCGTAAGTATTCCTGTGAATTAACAGGTACTACTTGGTGACAGGGTAACTATTGTGGAAGTACTTTAGCTCGGTGGGAAAGATCAGCTGACCGTAATATTTTTCTCGGGTGGCAGGTATATCTGATGGTTTCGTGCTTGGTGCGCGAAGGTGAAAATTTCATTCGAAGTTCTGCGGTCTTCGTGGATAACTGTAATGACGGTGGGAAGAGCAAGTTCGAAGGAAGAAAAGGGAGGTGCGAGGCTTGGTTTGCAAGGTGTGCAGGCCTTGTTCGTGTCGACCTCGCGAGGGTACAGTAGCTCCTGCCGATGAAGACTTCCGAGAAACGACGGGAACAACCAGGTACATACCTAACCCAGAGACCAAGACGAAGACAGAGAACGGCCAAGAGACAAGGACCGAGTAAATAAATATTCGCGAGCACGTATAACGAGATGTAAACGAACACCGAACTAAAGGGTACGGAGTAAATCTTCCCGGGCGAATTACAAGCCGAGTATCACCGTCCCGATACGTGTCCGGAGAACCTTAATAGAATCTGTAACCAGTTGAAAAAATTAATTCTTCTGTATTCAATGACACCGCGTCTCGGTGTCTTCGAAAATACACATCGAAATTCGAAGTATCAACCTAGAATGTTAGCCTCGAAAAGTTGGCCAAACTGCGATTTTTCAAATATTGCGTAAAATGAAAAATTTTGGTTGTCTGAGCTATTGGAATATACGAACAACAGTGTACCAGTTATATTATTTTATTTATGTACTCGTGTAACGTTGTTGCGCATTGAAAGCAAAGACTTTTGTAGTACTCATTTTTCTCTTCGTCCGTTTCTGAAATATCCCTCGGCTATTAGGATCGTTCAAATGTGATGAAGATGCGTTAATGTTTTCTTTACAGACATTTTTTAGACAGGTATACATTATAGTTTTCAGCAATTTCACTTCCTTATTTGTTTAAGTTGGTTTATGTAAGGTCGTACCAACATCTCAGATTATTAGCGACCGCGTTACATTACAATATATTACATTACATTGCATTGCGTTATTATTTGTCTGTTTATAATTATTCTAAATTATAATTTAGCTCCGAGCGCAACAACTCTTTCGAGCCAACGTGTTATTGCAGGAGCACAAGTTATTCCAAAAGAAAAAGAAAAAGAATATACATCGCGTAATTAAAAGTTCCCCGGGGAACTTCTTGTTGTTATCGAGAACACATTTAAATTCCTCGCCGGAGCTTTCTTCCAATATCCGCGGCTAATATCGCTTTAATAATGTAACTTCCGGGCTTTGCAACAAGGGACAGTGCATGGTTTCGTCTTCGTCGTGCGCTGCAAAGTGTCTCGTAATATAGGGAGGATATTTTAATCGCGAATATCTCTGTTGGTAATTAATTTCGTGTCTTCTGCGAGCAACCCAGTCACTCTTATCCAGCGGGAATCGCGTTCTTGTGATTGATTTAGTCGAATCGAATTGTTCGAGGGTCGAAGAGACACGCGGACAATGAACGACTCGCGATCGCCGGTGCGATTCCTTCGAATCGATTAAACGTTCGGTGCGTCGTGAAGGGAATACTTGCCAGCAATTAGCGCTAAATGCCTTCTAGTTAATCCAACAGTCGCAAGAAATCGAGTAGCGGCGCAGCTATGTTGTTCAGGAAGCAGAAAAGAACGAGCATCTTCCCGTTAATGGTTCTCCTCTTGTCGCTGCTCCTATCGGGAAAAATAAAATTTGTCTGACCAATGCTAGGTATTTCCACTCCCGTTAATCGTTGTTTGCGATCCTCGTTTCGCTGCGCAGCTGCCCTTCCCTGTCTCAAACGTCATATTTTATTAACCCTTACGTGGCACTTCGAAATGTACTTTAAAAGTACAATCAGATTCGATTAAATTGTATTTCATATTCGTCCCTGTCGAAATGGTAAATAGAGGGTAAGATAGTAAAATTTCATCTAAATCCACAACTAATTATACTATTAATTGTTAAACATTAAATAATTATATAGATTATTATATATATATAATATACAATTATAATTATAATTAATATAATATGTATAATATGAAATTATAATTATAATTAATAGTAAAATTTCATCTAAATCCACAACTAGTTATTATTAATTAATTATAAACATTGTATAGAAATAATTAATAATATTAATAATAAACACTAATTATATAAACACATTAAATAATTATATGTACAAATTCTAGTGGAGCCGCACCGGTCTCAATAGTTAACTTAACCCTTAGCACTCGAATGGTGACTCAGAGTTACCATTAAAAGTTGTTGTACCATTATTCAAGATAATGTTTACATTATTAAGTACATTGGGATCTAACCAATTACTAATCATTTAAGTAGTGCACGAGCTATTATATCAATTTCATATCCATAAAATGAAAAAAATCCTATAGAATGGAATTATTCTAGATCGGAAGAAATGTTTGATTTTCAAGTTAAAATGGCTCCGAGTGCAAAGGGTTAATAGTTACGTAACTAGGATCACATATTATTTGTAGACACAACTCTGTATTCCAGACACTAAACAAAGCGATACACGACTAAACGCGTTAATGAGACAACAAGGAAATACATAAATACTTGTGAAGAAAGCGTTCTCCGAAAAGTAGCGAGAAGCCACGCATTTGTAGCAATATTCGATTTTTCGTCAAAGTCGGCAAAGCCCTTTGCAACTCCCGTGGGGCTTTGCCCAAGAAAGCCGGAGGAATAAGACCGACCTAAACTCCGTGAATCCTTTTATTAATCCGCATAGCAGAATTGGATTTAGATTCCCCGGCATCCTCCCCGTTTCAGCCTCCATTCGCCACCCTTAAACTCGCAGGAATCCACAAAATTTTCATCGACCCGCAGGGCGAATCACATGACCGAGGTAGTCCGCAAGATTTAGCCCTTCGTCGTTTAATCTAGTGGCACTTCATTCTTGAAGCTTATATCCGATTTAGATTAAAATTCAAACTCTCCGAGTGCCTTTTATTTACAGGTTTACATACTTACTCGTACGTGTGTGACGATTTAAATAAATTTTATGCAGGCGGTTATTTAGGTCTACTATTAGTATAGAACAGTATAGAACAGTATATTATGGTATACAGTACAGTATAGTATAGTATACGTATACAGTACAGTATAGT
>CM052202.1:13030998-13047476 GCA_028455805.1 Lasioglossum figueresi
GTATACAGTACAGTATAGTATAGTATACGTATACAGTACAGTATAGTATAGTGTAGTATATATATATATATATATATTATATTTATGTTCCCCTTAGGGTTACATTTCTTTCCCCTTCTCCTTTACAATCTTATTCTCCGCCCCGCTACTCTTAACTTAACCTTAATATTACCTTATCTACTAACTTAATCCTAACTTCACACTTAAGAACTATCCTTATTTCTAAAGAGAGAGAGAGATTAGAACTATTTACAGAAGCTTATATTTACTTAAAACTACCTTATACACTATCCTTTCCCCTTCTCTCACTTCCTCACAGTATAGTATAGTGTAGTATACGTATAGTATAGTATGGTATAGTACAGTATACTATATTATATACAGTGTACAGTATACAGTATAGTGTAGTATAGTTTAGCATATCTGCATCCATTTTAAAGCTTGAAGATTTGTATAACATAGAAACCGATGATTCGACTGCGGTATGTACGGTGTTGATAGGTCCGCCTTGAACTCTTGCTCTTTTTATGAAGAAATCAAATGAGTTCCTGTGATAATGCAAGAAATTTTTCAGAAAGAGAATGAAACTCATTTATATGATTCCTTTGATTTCCGATCTTCGCCTATTTCTCGAAGACGGTAAATGCAGGGTATATTCTTGCTGAAGAAATAATGTTAAATCAGATATTGATTTTGTACATTTTTATTTCAAATTACTGTTCACAATGTTTAATCCGTGACGAAATCGTAATTTCAATTAATGAGAGTGATTTCACTTTCGCGGCAAACGTTTAATAATTTAATGTGTACTGGATACTCGGCAAAGAAATCGGCCGAACTGCCTCAAATAGGCAATCTCATGCGCATCCCCTAGCTAGAAGCAGCCGCCTTAATTGACGAACAAATTAACGCAGAATCGATTGCACGTGGAGATATTTTCACATGGTTTGTTTTCACGTTGCGTCTGGTTCGAGCCTCAGCTATGTTCATACGTATATAATTGCGAGCCGCAGGTGAAATCTGATATAATTTGCCAAGAAAAACAACAAGGCATTTTCATGTTTCCCTCTTATTTTATCATTTGTAAGAGATATTATTAAGATCTACCAACTTAATAGTTATTTGAAAGATAATTGCAGGTTGCTTGACGCGTTCAATCATAGAGTTGATAATTTTAATTATAGACCCGTGTACGTGATTTTACATGTTGCACCCAGAAAATGCGTCGGATAATTGCTGAATATTTCTATTACTAATCACTGTTATCGGAATCCCGAACATATTTAGTATCAATGCGATCTTGATCATAGATAAGTTACTTGGCAGATTCATTCTTCTACAATTTTTGCTTTTCTCAAACCAGTTCCAAATGCTGTTTAGCCTTACAAAAATCTGTGTCTCCATAATTACGGCTACACTGTAGATACATGATAGATTCACAGACAGACCGTGCAGAATATTAATTCCGGGATGGAAAAAAGACAAATTAAAAAAATTAATTTCAACATTGAAAAATGACAATTTTAAATACTGCTGAATATCATTTATGCTCACAGGTTACTTAAACTGTGTACCGTAAACGTATTTATTACTATTCAACTTTTGCAGTTATCTAGTATACGTACCCTGTGAAAAAATATCCTATATGAAACACTTGGAAGAAACGTTTTGGAACGTTTTACAAAGAGTTTGTCATAAACTGTATGTACCACAAGATACATAGGTAGGCTTACAAATATATATATATTTCTATTATCCTATACAAATATATGATAGGCTTTACAAAATTCATTTATAGACATTGTCTGATTTGTTCTGTACCTTCGTCTCGCAATAAAAATTAGTAGACATATCGATGGACGCCAAAATGGTAACTTGCCGATCGCTATAAATGGCGACTCATCGATTGCTAGAATATCCACGGTTAAATTGTAAAATTCTTGTCGAAAGGACTTCGAGAACGCGTTCCAAGAAACCCATTTCGAAGACGAAACTGTCGAGATGGGGGCACAATCATTTTAAAACGGTCCCGCGTTTTCTCGGCTGGTGGCCGGTTAAAACGTTTCCCGATGCTTGCGCGCGGAATTTTGCAGCGAGCACTTTCATTAAAAGCCCTAGGACGATAACGACACCTCCTCCACCCGGCTAGTTTTATTCGACCGTTGACAAAGGGACACGTGGACCGGCGAAACGCTTTCCTCTCTCTGTCTGTCTCTCTTTCTCTCTCTCTCTCTCTCTCTCGCTTTTTCGCGATACCAATTCACGGCGGTACAGAATTTTCTTTCATCCTGGTAGCTGCCGAAAGACACGCTTCAGCACGGGCACGGTGAAAAGTGCGCCGAGAGATATTCCCCTCCCCGTTCCTTCTTTCTCGCGGAGCAAATAAGCGAATGGGGTGTCTAGGTAGATAGCTACGTGTCTATCCACGCAATTACATTATACACGAAGCCCGGGCGTCAACTCTTTGTGTCGACGAACGCGCTGGATATCAAAGCTCGCAGTGGAAGGCGAGTGTCCCCCCCCCCCCCCCTCCTTCTCAGCACCATTCTGGCTCTCCTTCTCCTACCTCTCTTGCAATAGAGTCCCTCGGCTTTCCGCCACTCCAGCTCGCGACGCGCTGCTTCTTCTGCCGGTTCAAAGTAGCCCCCTTCCCCGTACCCCTATTTTCTTCTCCCTCTTTCACCCATTCCGTCCCATTCTGTTTCCGTTCCTGTCAGTCTCTTCCTCCTCGAGTTACCACCCTCGCAACCGGCGAAACGAGAGGAAGACAATTTCTCGCGACGATCCTCCGCCTATCCCCGCAGCCGCACGCCACCGATCCGAGCCGTTCTCTGTGTGACGAACACCGTACTTGCGCGAAACGCAAAATTGAAGATGCAAGAGAAGACTAATAACATTCTTCCTGCGCGCTCGATTTTTATTTCGAAGCCCGGAACACTGGGTTCCCAGGGGTAATTGAACGCGAAAGCGAAGATTTACGCTCCCTCGCAGTGGGACCGATACAGATTCATTTTCGACAGGTTTTCAGTTTCCGAGATGTATAGCACGGCTGAAAAGAATTGTATATTTCAAGTGTTACGTCCTAAAGTGGACGTAAAGAGATATATGATAATGAATTTAAAGATTTTAATGAAGGATATAACGCAGTTTTGAACCTACCTGCATTCACCGGCTTCGGTTCGGGTAATTGAGGATTTTTTAGTAATAATTGGCTTTGTAGGTGGATTTTGGACGTAATGGTCGAAGTCAGGTATTCAAAATGATTCGATAGTATGATTTTAGATAATAAATTGATTGATATATGTATATTTTAAGCAATAAATTTCAGATACATTATGAGTTAATATCTAATTAATAATTGTTAGTATTTACCGATGTCTTGGTTCGCTTTTTACTTGCTAGGATGATGATGATGATTATGACGCTGTTGTTGCTGATGACGAAGTCGATGATGATGTTCGTAAATCCAGCGGGTTAACACGCTACTGGATGATCGCTTTAGCTTTTCACAACTTATCTTTTGTGGGGTTTCTTCGCGACTGCATGCGAAAAAATGAAACAATTTGGACCCGTATATTTTGACTATTTTGACAGATCTGACGTAAATCTTAGACTGAGGTTTGGCGATGACTGCTAATCAACTAACTGCTGGTCCTGACGATGAGCCATCCTTTTAAAGAAAAATCAATCCATTGTTCTTAGTTTAATCTTCACGAGGTGTGCACCTCTTCATTGATTTGTTCTTATTAGTTATCATATCTGATTAAACCGGATGTACACTATTCCTTCCAATATTTATCATCCTATTGTTGGATCGAATTGCTCTATGCATCCTCCTAGGAGTTGGTCATCAGTCTTTTGTTCATTAATCTTTTGCCCTTTTCTTCTACGTATTGTTATTCTTCATTTCCTGTGATACATCTTTTACATTCTTCGTCGATGAATACATTTCAATAGGTGTTTCATTTAATTATTCGCTCGCATATTATATTTTGAGTGATTTCAATTTATTTGAATAAAATAGATTTCGCTGTGAATTTGTTCGATGAAGCTCTTGTTTAAAGATAAGTTTTAGTTTTTCAAATAAATCACATGAGTTAGCAATTTCATATAGTCCACTGCGAAATATATCTTATAGATTTTCCTTAATTCTATCGCTCGCAATGTAGTATACGATAATTCAATATTAGTTATTAATTATAATATTCGATATTACTGTGAGTCCGTGCATCATTAGCAGAGTAAATACAAAAAGAAATTCAGAGGTTATATTATATATATATGATTGATTTTATTAATTACTGCTCATGGCAGAACCACCGGACGTAACACAAGTAAGCGATTTACAGGCTAAAAGGTCCCAGACTCATTTGTTTGTGGGCATATTAGTAGCCCCAGTTTATGAGGTTACAGTGGTACTGTATTTTATCGATAATTGTCCCCAACACGGGTCTGTCCAGGGACAATTATACGCCAGGGATACTATTCTTTGACTTTTGCCGAACGTAGAGAAGGACAGCCATGCTCGCGAGAGGCCTCGGTCGCCGAGAAGTGTAAACATAACTAATCCGAATTTCGAAACTTCTTTATTTTTTGACAAACGTATTTGTGATATTTTTCTAATAAAAATCATACCAAATATGATATAATTCCGAGGTTATTTACTTGTGTAATGAATGAAGAAAGTTTTCGACGCAAAGAAGGACAACGTATGGGAAAGAAAGAGACGCGGAGAGTTCAAAGAATTTCCACATACGCTGTTCCTCCTAGCGTCGAAAACTTTAGTTATCCATTACACAAGTAAATATCATCGGAATTATATCATATTTGGTATGATTTTTGTTAGAAAAATGCCACAAATACGTTGGTCAAAGTCCCATAAAAAATAATGAAAAGTAAAGAAGTTTGAAATTCGGATTAGTGTGTTCTCACCGATATACCCGAGTTCCTGGCCCCTCAAAGGGGTACACCCCGCAGTAGTGGGGATAGCTCCGGGACATTTAGCGGATAGACATTTAGGACATTTATCGATAAAATACTGAACTACGTAATTCATTTTTTCATTTCATTTCTATCATTTCATTTATTTGATAGTAGACTGCGGATCTTTATGCAAAACACAAAATGTTCGCATTGCTTGCAGGACACAGAATATTGTTAACACCAAATCTGCCATCACCGGTCAAAATGACCGGTTTCAGATTTTCTATTTTACGATTATTGATATAATAAAAATAATTTCATAAGAAACGATTGTATAGATATCTTTAGTGGGGCACGTATTACAATAGGAGCAGCGCAAATTCTAAATAAAATCAATCTTGTCATTTTTATAAGGTAACATGTACCAGTTACTTTTATAAGGCTCTTTCAAGGCAGTTACTTTAATTTAATGTTAAATATATCGAAATTAGACGCCAGAAATAGTATTGTTTGTACAATGTACTTACTCATCAATTAGATCCGATCGCAAGCACTACCCATGGTTTAGTCCAACATTTTCTCTTTTTGGAATATTTCTTTCTTCATATCGAGCACATTGCAACAATTGCAGCAAATTTTGGCGCATCCATTCTGTCCATGAGTATTCTTATAACTAGACAGCGGATTTTATGCATTCATGTCAAAAATGAGTAGGTGTAATTTGAAAAAGAACATCAGGAAAATTAAAAAATATTGTTACAATATTTTCAATCTATTAAACATGTTCAGAAAGAAAATACACTTCCACTTCACTGCAGTTTATCGCAGCTCAGGTACAAAATTTTTATTTTGCATAGACATCCGTTTGTAACTATCGAAATTCATCCGAGCGCTACACTCATGAAATTCAAATGGCCACATACCTGAGAGGACATTCCGTTAGCTGACTCTCGCGTCAATCTGCTAGAGCAAAACATTTCTGAAGTACTCTCGAGAGCAACTATCGACAGAACCTCTCGGATGGACACGTACCTTCAGAAGACACTAGTAAAGAAGAAGATTAAAGGCAATGGAACAGGTTCGTACGATCGAAAGATCGCCGACCAAGAAGAAAATTGTTGATGTCCGAGTTCACTCGTCAGGTAAAGGATTCGTCGGGTGTAGAGTTCAAAAGACGATTAGAGGACGCAAGCAGAGAAGAAGTTCGAGAAGATGAAGCTCGAAGAATGTCGCCATCGTGTAGTCAGTGGAGCAACCGCAATTCGATGCAAACGTCGTTGCTGGTGCATCCAATCTTTGCGAGCGATGCACTCTCATCAAAGCCGAGTTTTCCGGCAGTCGAGTAGCGGGGTATCTCTGCTTCTTATTTGCTCGGCGAAAATTCGGCGGCAAATGAAAATAGGCGACAAAGCGTGTCCGATGGCGGCGAGGGCGAGAGGGGATGGAGAGAAATCAGCGCTCCGTAACATCGAGAGGAAACTGTACGCGCGGCGCGGGCGAGAAGCAGTTAGCTTTATTGCAGCGCGCGGCAGTTTTTAATATCGCTTTGGCGCGGCTGCGTCTGCCAACTGACAAAAGGAGGGGAAAAAGGAAGAAGAGGCGTTAATGGAGAACGTTTTCGCTCTAACGACCATGGAGAAAGGGAAAGGGGTGAAACGGGCCAAGACTGCACCAGGGTACGAGGAACGAGCGAGAGAGAGAGAGAGAGAGAGAGAGAGGGAGTGAGAGTTAGTAAGCGGGGGTGCGGGTTGCGGGAAGGGGTGGAGAGACCCTGGCGCCTACTCACTGCCCACCAGACATGCTCGCCAGACCGTATGGTTTTTGTGCGAACAGGAGCGGAAGAAGAAGGTACAATAAGAACGCGGGGACCGGTCCTACGACAGGAGAAGTTCGACAGAGGGCGAGGACACGGCCGTTTATCCTTTCCAACGGGGGAAGAATGCCGTGAGTCACGGCGTTAAGGGCAGTCTGGTCCTCGTGCGCCTTCCACGGGTCACCGAGCAACCATTCTCACCCTTTTTTGCCCTGACGTCTTCCTTCACTCCTCGCTATATCCCTATCTTCGCCACCAAGTATTAGCTTGTCCCAAAAGTTCGTTTCGCTTTCAATTCCGTTTTCGTTTTTAACCACGATCGTTCGCGAACGAGGATTTCTCAGCGCTTCATCTACCGCACCCTTTCTCGTCTTTACCCCTGCCAGTACTCTGCACGTCGGACGACATTAAATGGTATGTTTTAACACTAAAACTACCACCACCGGTCAGAATGACCGGTTCCAGATTCTTTATTTTACAATTATTGAAATAATAAAAATGATTTCATCAGAAATTATTGTAAACAAGTCTAAACGAAATCAACCTTGTCATTTTTATAAGGGAACATTGTTCCGTCCGTTTTCTGGGCGGGAATTGTCGGTGAGGACGATGGGACGAACACGAGAGAAATTAACACCGTGGTTGAACGTCAAAAACTGTTAACTAGTATATTTGAAACACTATGAGTACAAAAGGATCTGTCGGCGGTTCTAATATCAAAATTCAAATATCCCCTCGCAACAGTGCGCGGGTTGTCACAACCTTGTCATTTGTGAAGGTTTGGTGGTTCAGTGTTAATCCGAAACTGTATAAAAATTGTTTAACATTTTCGAATGATAAGAAATTATACCATCGGTAGTACACGCGGCTTAAAATTCGAAGAAACGTAAGATCGCACAGCACCCAGTTTTAGTTTTATTTCTAATTATATTTTTATTTCTGATACCGAAAAATGTAATTTAGAAATAATTTTCGGGGAAATTGAATAAGGTGAAATAATTTGATCGGTGCTGCACATCTCCGGAATGCGAAGAAATTACTGGTAAGACGAATTTCTTTAGCTGCGCGGCGTTCGAACGTGAAATCGCCGTCGAAGAAGCGTTTCTTGCGAATATCGAGAAACGTGTCAGCCAAGAAATAAATTTCGTTTCGATGTCAGGGTGGGTTTTAGGTGTAGCGGGGTAGGCGGCCAAGGTATATTTGAATACATCGCGGAGGATGGAAATGTATTTAGAGGACAGCTCTTCTGAAAGGAAAATAATTTGACATATTTTAAAAGTTGGAATACCGCTCGAACTTCTAAAGCCGCCCTCGAGCCGGCTTCTTCGCTGCTAGGGCTCAGCTGGGGGAGAGGGTAGGTGACGAGGTCGCAGTAGGGGGTGCTACAACTCGAAGACGATGGGCGCCAAGTAATTTTAAAGCGATTTTTACCGGGAGGAAGTTTACATTAATTGAGGGCTTACCGAAACCGGTATTCTTTCGGTTGAAGATACAACGGCCACGGTTCATCTGTCCGCGTTTGGGTAACGTTACGTCTAACGAATCCATAGTTTTCGCATATGCGCCTCTCTAATATCGACGATAATATCGGTCGAATTAATTAGTACTGTATCCACGAATGTTGCTGGTTAATGTTACCGTTAATGTTTCCGGACATTTAGCGGAATCAATATCATTGCTGTAACTAGATACATAGTAATTGATGTTGCGCGTTACCAGAGCCAATTTAAATTAATTTACCGAATATCTCACTCTCCAACCCTCGTGGAAACTAGCTATTCGAAAAATTGTTGTCTACTGCCGGCTGTGTCTATAGAAGCAACGCAAATTCAATCGGTAAATACACTGCGGATTTGGTACATTTACGACAGAAATGGGTGGGGTACAATTTAAAATTTAAAGGGCCAGAAAGGTTTCAAGAATTCAAGCACGTCAATGTACTATTCTACGTTTGCGGCAATTGTCGCAATCGATGCAGACAATTTTATTCTACAAAAATTCACAGTCTAGACACTCTAGCGGTGGACTGAAATTATTACCTATTCATATTAAGTTCGATAAGAGGATTAGCATATAGTGGGTTTACCTGTATGTAACAGAAAATCGATACATATGGAATTGCGTAGATCTGGCTATGGCTACCTTAAAATCATTTTAACATCTGAAAAACGCGACAAGCGTAAACGAGTATTTATCGAAACTTTCCAATTTCGAGAGATTTTCTAAATTCACAAATTTTAGATTGCCAGATGAACAGTCAAAGTCTTAAAGATTCCATGTGACGTCGCCATTACTCTCCCCGACCGAGAACATGGTGCACCAGCAATTTCGATCGAATTTTCGGCACCGCATGGAAAGGGTTGAATTCCTCGAGCAGGCTGGAAGAAAAAGGAATCCTCTGGAAAATTTGCATCGCGGGTGGCCGAGCAACAGCCGCCTCGCTTAGACGTCGGCTGGTGGATAGGGTGTTCGGAGAAAGGGGGTGGTGCGGGGGTTGGTCCGGGGGTGGCGCGCGGTTAGCGTGGCTTTATCCTCATTCCGGCAGCAGCGTAAAAATAACGAACGAACTGTCTAGGTGAGCGTTTTCGCGGGTGCGCCCCCGGGGCTATGGGAATCGGTTGTGCAGCCGGAGAGAGCCGCCCCCACCCCCCGTGCCGCCCCCCGTTCAAGCCGTGTACGCGGCCCGGCATGAATATTGCCAATTTACGGGTGGAGGAACGTACGGTTCTCACCTAACCTCGCCTCGTTCCCGTTCCGCGCGCTCTCCACGTACTCTCTCGTTCCATCTAGGCCGCCTCCAGCCTCCTTCTGCACCCCCTTTTTCTCGTTTCGTGCCTCCGCCGCGTTCCCTCTTCCTCCACGGGGGGTGGGAAGAGAATCAGGAGAATGAGAGAGAGAGAGAGCGAGGGGGAGAAAGAGAGTCGGTAGAGAAAGAGATGAGAGGAGGAGAGGAAAGGAGTGTAAGAGAGGAGCACCGAACGAAACGAGGATAGAGGAAAGCAGGAAAGAGAGGACTTCGGGTGTGTGAGGGAGGAAGGTAGCTCTGCCGGCTAGGCGGCCGCTTGACGCGATATTGGAAAATGGCGTCGATGTGTGCGCGGAGGGTAGGTGGATGGTAGGTGGATGGTAGGTGGATGGTAGGTGGAGGAGGGTGGCTCACCCTTCGTCTACCCTCTTTCTTCCTCTCGTTCGCTCCCCACCCCACCGGGGAGTGGGGAAAAATAAAATAAATTGCTCAACATATCCAATAAGGTGGCAGAGCCGTTGCCCGGGCGACGCCGACTCACTACTTTCCTCTATGCTTTTCCAGAGAACCGAGAGATGTTCCTCCCTCTCTCCCCCGACCCGACCCGCCATCCTACCCTCCTCTTTCTCCTTCGACAGTCGCGTTCTGGCTCTCCCTTTCGCCGTTCCAATCCTTTTTTCTCTCCTTTTACGCGTTTCTTCCTCTTTCGTTGCTTCTTCCTCGCCGGGACTCGTTCGTCTTCTTCTCTCGAGGACCCCGGAGCTTCCCGCGTGGTTCGACGATGTCGGAATATAGAGACAGAAACCTGGGGATGTTTCTCGTCCTCGTTCCTCTTTCTTCCTCTTCTTCTTCTCTCTATCTTTCTTTCACTCGCTACCTCGTGCGTCGTCTCCTCTTGCTCCGGAACCCTCCGCCGATGTCGTTCGCTGCTTCTCTTCTTCCTCGTTCTCTTCTTCTGCTCGTTTTTTCGGCGCCACCGCATAATACGCGCGCGATAGCGAGCTATTGGATCGCAGGGACCTCTCTTTCGATATTACCATACATATAGGGAGGCCTGTTACAACCCTCCCCCTCCCCCCTCTACCTCTGACAGCAGATTCGCCCCCGAGATTTATCTGGCTTACGTGCACGTACAGGTGGCTGCCTCGAACCGCTCCTTCGAGGCCGCCCTTTGAGAATAATCGATGCGTTTCGAGCCCCGAGCGGAAGAGATATCGGGAAATCGTTACGATGTGCCTTGCTTCGTCTCGCCTCGCCTAGCCTCGCCTCGCCCCGACTCGCCTTGCCTCGACTTGCCTCGCCTCGACGGCGAGACGATTGCGTCGGGAACCGCTCGCGTTTTCGACTCGCTTTTTCCTTTACTCGGCTCTTGATGCCTTGACAATGTAGTCCCCGAGGATCCTATTGGAAATTTTCGGTCGGATAACCCCTGCGAACGTGTTCTGAAACCGTTCTCGAATCATTTCTCTTAGACGCCGCGCCGCGAGAGTTCGAGAGGACGGCGATTCGGTTTAAACGATACCGAGCTTTGTGCGGCTTTTCCCTCGATAGAAAATGTTCGAGAAAGTGGCGCGCAGATTTTTAAAGAATTTTCAACGGTAGAAATTGCAACGACAATGTTCTGTTTAAGATGTTTCAGTTCTCGCGCGATGGGTCAACCATCGAAGTAAACAATTGCACAAACATTTTCTGTTTCCAGAATAAAATTGTTGATTCCGAAGAATTTACCTAGGAAAGTTGCGTTTGTTAACGGCACATGAATGTTAATCCCTGACATTATAATATCGAGTCGTAATTGAGTTTTCCAACAGAATTGATTAAATATGCACTAATTTCCTTTAAACTGGAATAAAATTCTATTTTGTTGCTATTACATAATATGAATTTTCTTCTTCTAAGAAATTATGAACGACAAAGAAGTGTTCTAATCGCTGTAATCGTAAAATAAATCGTAGCGCAGTGTTAATATTCTGGATGTAAAATATGAAAATAATATATTAATATTCTCAAATTCTTTTAATCTTTCTGCCGTATTAACACATTCGTTGTGACAATGTTATTATATTTATAATCTTCTCTTCAAACGCGCCGAACCCTCCAATGAAACATAAGAAGAAACGTTATTAAAAAAGAGTAACAAGTTCCTCGAATATTTTCTCATTATAATTTTAAATAACAACATGCACGAAATTAACCATCAACAGTCGAGGGGTGATACAGAGTCACCACTGAAGATTGCTGTTCCATTATCCACAATATTGTTTACATTATTAAATATGTTGGTATCTAATCAATTGCTACCCGTTAAAATATTGTATGAGGTATTACATTAATTTCGTATAAATGAAAAAAATTATATACAATGGAATCAGTCCAAGTCGGAGAAAATGTTTAATTTTCAAGTTAAAATAGCTCCGACTGCAAAAGGTTAACACACAGCCGTTTGCACGACCCATATTAGTAATTCATAAAAGAACATGGAAGGTAGAAGAGAAAAAAATACAAACAGTGTGCACAAATGGCGTGATACACGCTGGTAGCGGACGCACTTAATTCCCACTAATGATTTCGGTCGTGAAAGCCGAAGATCCGACAGTCTATTAACGACAGTCTAATTATTAGGCCGCGTGCGTGCTCGCCAAGAAAATAAATTTGAATCTCTCCAATGGCGAAAACGTGACGAGGATCCGAGAGACGATAATCAATCATCGCAGTTGAAAAGCTCCGTGTTTCAATAAGACAAAGAGAAAACGGATAAAAAGTCCGGTGGTTAACAAGGTGAACGCCCATCCATTCGAGAGTACCTTCTCATTCCGTGGTAATTTAAAACAATGAACGCTGCCGGGGCAAACGGTGGAAATAATTACACGCGACCGGAGTCGCGGCGGAAACTGTAATGACGATGCGACCATAATTCCCGGTCATTGGTCGTCCGATACTCGGATAACTCAACGATCCTGTTCTTCGCTTGATATCCCATCATTTGTCCCCGGTTGTTTGTTAATTATCTATCGGGCCGATTGCCGCGGAGGGTCGATGTCAATATAAAAGAAACGGTTTTTCTAAAGTACCCCATTGTCTATTTCGAAATGACTGCAGAAACGCCAAGCGATCGCGTTGACCGAATTTCATTTTGTTGTACGAATTACAAAAACAGCTTTGTTGAAATTTCAATTGTCTTTTATTATAGTATACATATGTACGCGAATCAATCGATATTCTACTCGAATTAAAATTGTGTGCATCGATTGCAGGAACTGCAGACACATTTATTTATGTTTCTAATTATATTTCATTAATTTTAATTATATTTTGAAATTGCTGATGAAACGCCAAGTCGCCATGTTAATTGAATTTCATTATTTTTTACATCATTGACAGGAATGGATTTGTTGAAATTTTAATTGCCTTTTATTACAATACAAATCAATCGACATAGTACTCAACTAAAAATTAATATTTTGTTTCTCATCTGACTTATTTTTGTCTAAATGCTTAAAATATCTATTCTGTTAAGAATTGCCGTTATTTTTGAATGTTTGAATAATTCGATATTAAAAAAAATTCTTCTACCTTTTGAAAAATTGCCGAATAGTATTTTAATTCTATTTTGAAATTGCTGATGAAACGCCAAGTGGTTATGTGAATTGAATTTCATTATTTGTTGCATCATTTACAAGAATGGATTTGTTGAAATTTTAATTGCCTTTTATTACAATACATATCAATCGACATAGTACTCGAATAAAAATTAATATTTTGATTCTCTCCTGACTTATTTTTGTCTAAATGCTTAAAATATTCATTCTACTAAGAATTGCCGTTATTTTTGAATGTTTGAATAATTCAATATTAAAAAAAATTCTTCTACCTTTTGAAAAATTGCCGAATAGTATTTTAAATATGTTTTGAAATAGCTGACGAAACGCCAAGTCGCCATGATAATTGAATTTCATTATTTGTTGCATCATTTACAAGAATGGATTTGTTGAAATTTTAATTGCCTTTTATTACAATACATATCAATCGACATAGTACTCGAATAAAAATTAATATTTTGATTCTCTCCTAACTTATTTTTGTCTAAATGCTTAAAATATCCATTCTATTAAGAATTGCCGCTATTTTTGAATGTTTGAATAATTCGATATCAAAAAAAAATTCTTCTATTTTTTGAAAAATTGCCGAGTAGTAATGCTATTCAAAGTATGCTGTGAAACCAATGAATCAAAAGGGTCATGTTGATCTCTCCGGTAGTTCGAGCGTTAATTACAGCGGCCAGGCGAAACAAAGGCCAAGAAAGAATAGCGGCGCCGATAGAAAGCACAGTTGATAGCAGTAAAAAGCGAACCTGTTGTTCTACCCGGGGATAGTTAAACTTGAAGCAATGTTGTTAGGTGGTGCACAGGTGCACGCACATGCCGCCACCAAATTGCCGACCGTTCCTTTTTGCCCGGCTGGAAAAATTGGCAAAGGCAGTCGGTACGCCTCCTCCTGCAATATGTAAAATAATGACGGCCGCCTGAAAGGAATGCATAATGAGAGATATCTCCCGACGTGCACCGGGTCCGAGGCGCCTCGAACCTTCACCCCTCCACCCACGTGTCTATCAGCATACGAGTATGCATTATCGTTACGCCATGCACACGCACTACCGTCGAGAAATTTCATGGAAATCGCGAAATCGGCCTCGCCTCGTCCGTCTTGCGGCCGCCTTCGCCGCGAGTTAGGCGAATTACAGTGCAGGTGAAAATGTCTCGATCTCCATTTTTCATAATAGATACTTCATCTTAGTTAACCACTCCGCGCCGTGCCAGAAATCGTCACTATTAAGCATTATAAATTATTCTATTTACCAGATGGGCACTCGAGGACTCAACACGAGCTGCTGCAATATTATTAATATCGTATTATTATGTATTGATATTGTGTTATATATTAATAATATTATTGCTAAAATTATGCACAGACTTCTGTAACAAACGATCAATTTAATTATACGTGTACACATTAAAATAAGAACCCCGCAACATCTTTAGAAATACATGTCATTTTTAGAGGACACTGCAAATTAGCTACTCTAATGCTTGGCACTTCTAAAATTAAAAAAGAAGACTTATGATTAGGCTGTGGATCTACAAAATTATATTTTTAATAATTATTTTAGAAATATTTGTGAAAGGGAAATATGTTTTATGTTACTTGTAATAGAACGTTCTTCGCGGTCAACATAGAATAATATAATAGTAAAATTTTATTAATATGCCGGATTCCTTGCATTTTATAAGTCTAGTTTTATAAATAAATTATAACGTATGTAATCTGTTGACAGTAATTTAATGAATATATTTTCATAATATACACGATAATTAAAGGTAACGATCCGAATCAAATTGACAGTGCATCAATGTTAATCAGGGAAGGATTGCACCATTGTGTCTTCTTAATGAAGCAGCATCTATTGTACGCAGAAACTATTGGAAACATTTATTACATAATATGAAACATACGTAGCTTGCGGACAAAATGAATTGAACACGAGTTATTATATATTTGAATATTTGAATAAACATACTGTGACGAGAATGGATGTGCCACGTAAATTTGTAAATATTTTCATTATAGTGCATCCATCTAGCAAGACACACGGAACGCGAAATTCGTTGAAAATTCATTCGGAGACATGCGATTCTCGTCGTGGAGAGTTTACGTGAAAGAATTCGAATTCAAGTACGTAGACACAGTGTCCTCGTAGCTAGCTAGAACTCGGCGAAAGACCGCATACCTATATCAGTCGGACACCTGTGCAAATAGGACGTGCGAAGAACGCCGTAGTAAAATGTCATCTGACTGCAGGTAAACTGATAAGTGAAAATCTTGTTTTCTGTTTGCTGTGTCTTTTTATACCTACATTCGGACCTGGCGGTTTCGTCATTAGCCTTCTGGAAGCCGATTGTCATTCTATTAATTAATGTAATTTCATCAGGACTGAAATAGAAAATTCAGAAATTCAAATTCTATACTTTACTTATAGGAAACATGCAAACGGGATTTTTCACGAGTGTATCAAGTCCTTTGACTTCCGCAATTGTTTCTTATTCGTGCTGATAGTATTAATAATATCGATCAATATTTCCGGTTTCAATTCTCTTAAAAAGTCAAAAATAATATAATTACTCGACTGCGGATTTTTATTCAATATAAAAATTCTCTGCATCGATTACAAGAGAGGGGAGTTACATGACATTTGATTTATTCTCTTAATAATTTTAACCCCCGCAAGGTAAGGTCTGATAACGCATAAATAGTAAGGTGGAGTCTCATAGACCCCGACAAATTTGGGACAAAAAATAACACAGGATAAGAAGTAAACAAATAGATTTAATTTTATTCGTATAAAAATTCTTTTCTTAAATCTGATGCTGGGTTCTCCGAAACCCCACATTACCTTGCGAAGGTTAATATGCTCTCTGTCTATAGCGTACCAGTAATACCAAATTAGGTAACAAATATATTGTCAAGGTTAACATTCTGAACGACTTTTTCCTATACATGTACCCGTCATTCGGTCGTAGTTTCCGAGATATTTGCAAAAGAAACTTTAAATAAATCGAGATTACGAGTACAGCTTATTCTGCAAGTTTTAACACAGGATACTCAAAAATAAAATATTAATATCTTGAATGAATTGTTCATTGAACACATTGTACACATTATTTCAAAAAATGCATTGATACGTTTATCGAAATTATAAAGTCTTTTAAATAAAAATTCGGTAATTTAATGACTGCAATGATATTCTTGAGAATGTTGATCTTGACAACGTATGTGAAGATGAAGATCGTCGAAGTTGGGTCACGTTTTGTCAATATTTACCATAAATTCATCCGATGTTTCTTCTATCTTGTGGTTCACCTATTTATTTTTGCGATAACTGCATACAATCCAGCGTCTAATAATATGTTATCATAAATGTTATCAATCCCATTTCATAAA
>CM052202.1:13052736-13067493 GCA_028455805.1 Lasioglossum figueresi
AGGTATCCCGCGAAATTCAAAAAGTCACCTTACATTTTGATCACACCTCGTATATGGTGGATGTGACATCAATTCCCAACCAAGCTCCAATAATTTTTTATGTGTTATCAAAGATGTGCGTGTGGCAAAACACAATGGTGAAACATTCGCTGATGATGAGGACTTGAAACCGCACTTGGATCAGTTTTTTCCCGGTAAGGACCAGAAATTTTATGAGCGCGGAATTATGAAGCCACCAGAGAGATGGAAAAATATCATGGAACGAAATGGAAAATATTTTATTGATTAATGTTGATTGTTTGAGTAGAAAAATTCGGTTTTATTTCACTTTAAAACACCGAAATTACTTTCTTGCCAACCCAATATACAGGGTGGTTCGCTTAAATAAGGCCACCTAAATATCTCTTCAGGTTATTGTGATGCAAAAAATATTTGTTACGTAACGTGCATGGTGTTAATGGACCAACAATCTGGCAAGAATGTTTTTTCCGAATGTCATTTTATTGGAGTTATCAAGGTCATCGATGTTTTTTGATACATAACTACATTTTTTTTGGTATTGCATCGAGTAAATAATCGAAGCATACATTCAGATATGTGTAATAACAGACCTTGAAGTGACCTTGAGATCAAGTACCTGACCTAAAAGATCAAGGTCGCTTCAAGATCATGTTATTATACATATCTGATTGTATTTTTGGATTATTTACACGATGCAATACAAAAATAATGTAGTTAGGTATCAAAAAACATCGATGACCTTGATAACTCCGAAAAAAATGACCAACGGAAAAAAATATTCTTGTCAGATGTTTGATCCATTGATACCATGCACATAACGTAACAAATATTGTTTGCATTACAATAACCTGAAGAGATATTTAGGTGGCCTTATTTAAACGGACCACCCTGTATATCATTGGAAAACTCTGAATTTTGCGATTAATTTGATATAAAGTAATTGAATATTTGTTACCCTAGCTCAGAATTTGTCCAATCTAGTCCGACTTTAGCCCCTGCGAAAAAAAATTGAAAAATCCGAACGCGATGAAACGATACAGGCTGGGGAATATGTAACATCGAGCAGGGTATCCTGCCGTGTCCCCGTTGCCAGCCCCGACAATTGCCTCGAGTGGCCTCCGAGTGGCTCCGAGTGCGTGGATTATTGGAAGCCGGCCCTAAATCCCGTAATTGCCGACAATACTTGCCCGTAATACCTTCCCGCTACTCGCGGCAATTTGTTCACCGGTTTGAACTCTGACATAGGTGCGGCGGCCGGAGCCACCGCAAACTGTGACCAGGAAACAGCCGCCTATGGGAAACTATTCGCCGTAGGAAATCGAGTGATACTCTCGCGATATTTCGACCGTGAACTACAACCTGCCGACCATTCTCGAGAAACTCATAACTACGAGGATCAGTCAAACGTATAAATCAGGACTTGCTCTCCGATGTTTCATTCGAGCGGAATTTTCAAAAATACATGCAAGTTATTCTATGTATATTCCGCTACAATACACACACTTTTGTCCACTGGATCGTTAAATTTTTCACATTCAGATTTCGTAGAATGTAGAACCCAACGTCAAGGGCACGCGAAGTGCTATATCTATTTCTTTACCCTTTGCACTCCTTTGTCGGGTGTGACTCGACATCAGAGAAAGAAAAATGGAAATAAAGCGGGTTTTTATATGTATTTGGTTCTTCCTTTATTTATTTAATTTCTTATTAAATTTTAGATGAAAACAAATATAAGTTCCACAAATATAAATTACAACCAAGTTTGAGAGTTATATTTAATACAAATAGTGATCAAAGTTATTTAAAAGAAGTAGCAGTCAAGGAACTGTTTTCTGATGTAAATTTCAAATAAAACACTTAAAATAGTAGGGAGTTGTTGGCAATAAAATTGAATAATAATTCGGAGTGGAAAGGGTTAATATGCAAACCTTCTCAATGTCTACTGGAGTGATCCAAGCCAATGATATTCAGATGGTACTACATTTGGATAGTAATGAGGATGTTTTAGAATAGTTCAATGCAGGGTTAAACTTTCACTCAGAGGACTAAAAATTTATAACTTTTCTGAATGCGATATTACAGAATTCGACGGAAAAATGATAAAACTTTAAGTTTTAATGCGAGGAATCCAAGACCTAACGGATCCTCTCATTACATCGTACCCCCTAATATGTCTGGAAACCAATATGGCAGCGTTCTAACCTCAAACACGTTGAAATCGAGCAACTTTACTCGTCTATAACTTTCAAATGAGTGAACTCCGCACACTGAAACTTGGATTCCTCGCACTAGAATTTAAAGTTTTATCATTTTTTCGTCGAATTGTATAATATTACAATCAGAAAAGTAGAAAATTTTTAGTCCCCTGAGTGAAAGTTCAGCCCACTGCAGTTTGCAAAATTTTTCTCGTGTTAAAACGGCTGCCCGATCAACAAGAGAATGTGTCAATGCTCGCTAACAAATGATTTGTGGCAACATGAAATGATGAACTTGATGTTGAACTTGAACAAGTACAATTTTCGAATACTTTTTGAATTGTGTTACGTATTTATAAATATTCAGGATTAAAAAATCACATTGTTAACGAGCAATTTATTCTATTAATTTTGTTGGCTGTTTCCGAAGTTACATAATTGTTTCCAAGGTTTACGATTCTTCGAAATGATCTATTCTCGAGTAGTTTAATGAATTTATAGGATCCGAAGCAAAGCAGAATTCACGTGGATCGAGTTAATAGGACGCAAAGACTCGGCGTATGCTCGTTATTGTCCTACTTTAGAGGAACAACGACAATCGGACTGAATATTTTCTGCGCGATCTAAACAGTAAAAGTTTCAGCCGTGAATGCCCTGACCTCTGACCGCGAAGGGTTAAGCATAATTTCCACCGCTCGTGAACACGAGTGGGTTAATTCCCATTTGAACTATATGGAGTCATCAAGCCTAATTCCCCCATATCCTGCTCGCACCAGTCGAGATCGTGATCTTCTCTATTGACAAATTTTCTTCAATGTCAAGGAACTCGAGTCGCAAACTTCAAATTATTGCTAAAATGTATCCTGCAACATCGGTTATCCCTTGTATCGATTGCAATTAATTCTTTTTGCATTGTTGTACAATTTCTTTCTAAAAGGGCCTCTTCAAACTTGAATATTTTTAAATAAACAAACGTTAAGAAAATGAAAATTGCTGAATACTGTAATGTATGCATGTCTACAAAAGTGTCTATAAAGAAAAAATTAACACAACATCTTCGTCACATATAAACGATCCTATTAGCCGAACTATACATATTTCAGACACGCAATTCTACAGATGCGAAATGTCGCGGTAAATAATAGGTCACTTCAAACTTGAATAATTTTAAACAGACAAACATTAAGGAGGTGAAAATTGCTGAAAACTGTAATGCATACCTCTCTACAAAGTGTCAGTAAACAAAAAATTAAAAAATCCTCGTAACATATAAACGATCCTAATAACCGATCTACATACTTCAGAAACGAGCGTAGAGAGAAATGAGTACTACAAGAAACTTTACCTTCAATGCATAACAACGCTACACGAGTACATAAATAAAAAAAAAATAAAACTGACACACTGTTGTTCGTATATTCGAATTGCTCGGATAACCAAAATTTTTCATCTCACGGAACATTTGAAAAATCGTATTTTGGTCACCTTTTCTAGTTAACTACTCCAATGCGTGTCGATATGGTTCCGATCATGGTTTCGTGCGCATCTCATTTTTCCCCGGTGTTTGGCAACGAGTTTTAAGTACCCGTGTAAATTTGTATTAGAAGAGGAAGAGCCAGCATCGGACACGTGTATACCTTGTCACATTTTCTAACGACGTTGCTTCACGTGTAAACGGACCTACGGCAAACACGATCGTCAAACAGTCACAGGGCGGCACGAAACTGTTTTCCGATGGCCAAATAACGGGCCCGTTTATCCATGTCTCGATCTGCACTCGAATGATTAATTTCCTGGACAAAACTCTTCACAGAAAAAATCGTTCTCCTTCGCGAACCCCTAACCGCTCCCACCTTTACACGATTCTCAAAGGAGATTAATCCGATCATTGTACATAGAGGAACATAAATCGTCGCTTCGACGCTTTCCCAGAACGTGGGAATCTAATCTTTATGACGCGTGTACACATCGTTGATAAATACGAAATCATTGAATCAGGTTACGTTATCGTATTTTACATATTTATCTTGCTAACGTTTGCCCGTTTATCTCGCAGCATTAACAACATTGAAAGCCTTTTACATACCATCGTTTAATGTCGTGGGAGACTCGCCCGATGCATTTTTATGTGAGAAGGCAGAAATGCGTGCGGCGAGAAGAACCTTCTCCAATGATTCCGATTCCGCCATAGAAAAGCTCGCACCGTAAACAAGCTCGGTAACAATGAACACCATCTCGTAAATCGAAACCTTGATCGTCGATGTATCGCGCGCGCATATCCTCCCGTAGATAAATCTTCGAAGATTTGAATATCGCGTGACTAACGTTCCCTCTCTCGGAATTTCCCGTGGCGCGCCCGGGTGAAGAGATTAGGTTTCCTCGGACGGATAGGCTCTGCCTGGTGTCCGCTAGATAGGGACATGGGAAAGCACTCTTCCTTTTCGTATGTAGATTTTATGGAATGCCCGAGGGACGAGAGGGATCTCGAACGCGCGAAGGGAGACCAAAAGGGTTGCGCCACGGATAAGGGTTAAGATATACGCGTGGGAAGACGGTCGTCTGGTGTTTTCGAGTCATGCCACGTGTTCCGTTCCTTTCAGCCACTGGATCAATCCGAAATGGAACTTTTTTTCGGGGCCCACGTCACTTCCGTCTGCTCGATGTCGGTCACACCGTCCTCTGAAATCGAACGTTTTTGCGCCCGTGCCCCGTGATTCTAGAAATTGAACCGGCCCTGCTTCTTCGGCCTGTCGATCCCGTCCGGGGACCCCTGAAACCATAAATCTTCGGAAAAGTTTTAACGCTTGAGTGGTGCCACGTTTCCTACGATTACGAAGTATTGCACCGAGGCTTCTCTAACATTCCATAACAATTTACGAACGAGATCCCGAACCTGGAAATTCAAAACATTATGAAATTTATCAAATTCCCTTTAAATGGGTGAAATCGACTCTTGAAAATTCGTGTTTCTCAATTCCTAATCTATTAAGGTAGAACGTTGGATTAGCACCAGATATAATAAGGGATACCGAAGATTTTACATCTTTTTAAATTGATTTTTCCTGTTGCACCTGAACCTCGCGGTATTCTCGAATTTGTAGAAAGTGGACTGAGCGTATATCCTAATAGAAGATTATTAATTTGCAAATATCCCGGTAATTATCCATTTTAAGTTTCTCTTATAATACTTCGTATAATACTTTTTTACACGCAATTTCATAATTTATCGTAATTTCCATAATTTATCGTAATTTCCATTTGAAACACTGAAGGTGACCCTCGTATCTCGATGAAAAATCAAAGTAATAAAGAAACAGATTAGAGCACTGTATGTCCCCCAGGAAACCATGCAACTTTTGTTCGAAACATTTTTTCGTAGAACAAACACGAGACGTTACGAGGGACGAACGTCATGTTACGAGACTCACCCTGTATACAAGAGCGGGGCAGAAGAGCACATGCTCGCGACGCTACGGGGGATGAACCATAGCGTCGCGCGAGACATTAATTCGTTCACGGGCAACGACGGTTGGCGGCCAAAAAAAACCCGTGAAGAAGAAAAAAGGGGAGAGGGGTGGACTCGTAAAAAAATTAGAGTGCATTCGACAGAGCTACCGATGGCAACTGACTACGACATCTGCATGCAGATGCATCTCCCGATCGTTCTCACGTTACTCAGGTGGCAAGTGACTTTCCGAATAAATTACCGGTCGCTAGAATCGAGAGTCCCTGAAACATTTATAGACACCCTGTTGTGTGCACGGACACACACCGGGTATAATGGGCCTACCTGGTCCTTCAACCCCTTTTCCGCCTCTTTGGCTCTCGCCGCTACGCGCCGGCTGCACGAGCGGACCCCACTTTATGCTCGTTATGCCATTATTTCTCGAGTCAGTTTATTACCATCGACCTGTGTCATCCTTTATGCAGAATAATTTGATATCCCCGTGCTTCAAAGAACAGATATAACGCTGGCCCCCCCTCTCCCCACAACCCCGCACACCCCTTCTTTACATTTTTGTCGTACCCCCGGCCACTTTGTCAGTCTCTGCTTACTTTATTAGCTGCACTCTCCACGTATTTCGTACACGGACTCTCGGCAATCGTGTGGCATTGAAGCGGAGTTTTTGATCGTCCAACTATGCGAACGTTTCAGTTGAAAATTCTTTTAACATGTCGTTAGGAGACTGAGGATTTCTATGGAAAATAAAAATTGCCCGCATTCGCACGGAACACAGAAGCTGTATAAGCCGTAATTGATTTACTACCTTTCGAAAGTTTTTACATTTTACTACCAAAGTACTCGATTGATACGAACTTTTACAGTTAGAATCAATTTTCTTAATTCAAGTTGGTGTCCAGTTTCCTCCAAAAATTGAAAGAATTTCTACAAAGAATCATACACTATTTTATCAATTTTCTCTCCTTTTTAGTTTGTGTAAATCTTAGGGGTGTGCGAGTACCCGAAATTTCGGGATCGAGTCGGGATCCCGAAAGTTTATAAAGTTCGGGTACCCGAAATGGTAATCGAGTCGAGTCGAGACGGGGTCCCGAAAGTTTGCAATATTCGGGTACTCAAAGTTAAAGTTGGGGTATGTCTGCGGTCAAATCAGCGATAAATAACTCTGTGCATATTACTGTGTCTTGCTTGAAAACGAAGTTCGATAATCGATTACGCTAAAAACACAAAAATCATTCTGAACCTGCTAATGAAAATAAAAGATTGGACCGAAAAATCATAAAACATCATTACACCGCACACCCCTAGTAAATATGTAAAGAAAGTATACCTTCTTTAGTTTTGAATTTGCCGCGCTTCTCATGCTCGCGACGATTAGGAGAAGAATTGAAGAGAGACAGATATAGCTATTACGCAATAGAGCACACGTGAAAAAGTACAAGGATAAAAAGTGATAAACAAGATTAGTAGAATAGGCAGAGAAGGGATAATAGTAAACATTAATTGTCGTTTCTTTGTTTACAGGTAAGGTTGTAAATAGTGTAAATAGCTGTGGTTAAATAATGAATAAAGACAAAATTTACTTCGTTTACAGAGAAACATATTTTCGTTTACTTTACCATCTCGAATAATAATTGTCTTATAAATATATGTAAATATATGGGAAACTATTAAAATGATTAAGAATGAAAATAAATTTTCCTAAGCCCTGTTTGTTGCAGTTGAAATGGATAATTTTTATTTTACATGGAAACAACACAAGAAATCTCATCCCTCAAGTGATACAGCGTCTACTCGACTATACAAATCCGAATGTTCTAAAAAAGTTAAAGGAACATTATATTTACAATTATCGTACAATATAGTAGCAAAAGTGTAGAAAAATGTTGTTGTGGTCACGAGAGCCTGCAGTGTACCAGTGAAGAATTAAAACTACCTTTTAACGAAGCAAAGGGTGAAATGTTGGAAAAATGCGCAAAGTCGACAGGGCAAAATGGCTGTAGGACAGTTCGGCCCACTACGGTGTAAATTAAGGGCAACAGCAAACAGCAGTTGCAGCTGGTGTTTGTGAATAGCGTTTGACCGCGTTCAGAGGCCAGGGGGTACAAACGACTTGTTGTTGTTCGGCAAAACAGAAATTACCAGGCGGCGTCGACGGGGTCGGCGGTGGCGGCAAGGAAGGACAGTGGAAAGATGAGGACACGAAGATTCCATTAAGGCGTAACCGGCGGTAATGAATGGAAGACACCCCCCAGTTCCACCCCGAGACCTCCAACCCCTGGATTTCCCGTTCAGTTCCCTTTTCTTCTTTCTCTCTCACGGTGTCTCTTTCTCTCCGAGCACGCCGACTCCCTTTCTCTCGCTCTGTCGGGGCCACGTGGCCCCGCGATCTACCATCTTCGTTTCCCCGCTTTTACTACGGCCGTAGAGAGAGGTCAGCGTAATTTTCCTCTCGGTAAAAAATACTCTCGTTTAACTTTTCCCTGCTCATTATTCCCTGCCGTCCTGACCTAACCCGACGTGACCCCGAAGGCCGCTTTCTTTAATAACCCAGAAAAGAAAGAGACCGGCCGAAAGGAGCGAAAGAGCGAGCCGGCTTGCTTCTCTTCTGGCGACGAACGAGGAAAACCAGAATGAGAAAGAGAACGGGATTCCCGGATGGGAAACGAGAGGGACGAGAGCAACGCCAAGGGCAATCCTAGGATGCTAATTTGTAACTGGGCTACTTCCGGGACAGTGGTTCCCCGTCACGCGAAACTTTATCCACCCTGTGTCTTGGAAATTAATCCCCTCGCGGTTGATGAATTTCTACCAAGACGAATTATTTGGTGAACTGAACTCGAAGCAACAATAATCTACTTTTATAATGACATTTCACGCGGTAGGTGCCACGTATCCAACACGCACCTAACAATAAGTTCCAAGACATATAATCAATTTGTTCGTTTCCACCCTTAACCGATAAGTCAAGATTTATTATTGGCATTGTACTATTTCAACTTTCTTATACTCCGTAAGTTCTAATGAAGTTTTGTTTTACTCTGTCTACCACCGCGCGAATTAACGTTGATATTAAAACATTGTGTAAGTCAGTGTCAATGTTTAAACTTCGCGCACTAATTAAGACGCCGACTGATGAGCTATTGCAATAGCGATTACTAGCCAGCGTTTTTCTTGTAAATAGTTAATATTAGAAAAAAATGAAAGAGGAAAAAGTAGTACTGTTTTTTATACGCAACACAATGGGGTACTCGAATGCTGTATATTTTTGTATAACGCATGAAAGCGTGCGTCTAGACGAATTCATCCGTATACTGCACAATGACCTTGAGGGTCATGCGAGGTCAGAAATGGAAGAAATATTTTGACTATTTCATACCAATGTGTTTACAAGTATGTATTCCTTATTCATACGAATCAGATGATGTCGTAATTCGCTATCAGAGTGTTTACTTCTAGTTTCTTCTATGACGAGACCATTTCGGTATTACTTCCGAAACCAATTAGTGTAATATCGCATAGTAATGTATTGTTATTCGGTGGACGAGAAAGCGCATATGGTAAGAATTTATTACCAGTGCAATGGAAATAAAAAACAAAGTAAATTGAAATACCTAGGAGAATATCTGGAGAGGGTGCAACCAAATGAAAATCAGTTTGTTTTGCTTGCAAAGGGTTCGAAGGAAACAGTGTCTTTGCAAAATAAGTGTCGCAATCGGAAATGTCTTCTTTCCGAAGATAAAATATTAGAAGTCCTCTTACATTTTGAAAAAAATCCGACAACTTCGGTTATAAAATAAGGAATACTCGTAAACGCATTGGTACGAAATATTCAAAATATTTCTTCCATTTCTGACCTCGCATGACCTGGAAGGTCACTGTGGAGTATACGGATGAATTCGTCTAGACACACGCTTTCACGTGTTATAAAAAAATATATAGCATTCGATTAAAAAAATTGAAGGTCACCTTCGTATCTATCAAAATAGTACAGACACAAAAAAATCACGTACCCCATTTTGTTGTGTATAAAAAACAGAACTATTTTTTTCTAATATTTACTATTTACAAGAAAAACGCTGGCTAGTAATAGCGTGAACACCCTGTATATAAATATTTCATGATCGACGCTTCATTTGCTCGATTGAGCTCTTCTTACCGCTTTTGAACGAATAAAAGTTGATTCCAATTATATAAATTCCTAATCCTAGTTCGAGATCACGCAACTCTTGAAAAAACTTTTCATTATCATACACAGCAACACGCATTGCGATCAATGATAACACCATCATAAAATGCGAATTTTAAAAGTTTCTTTCTGTATATTTTATAGAAAAATTAAGTTCGACTTTGACAAGTTTCTTTTTATACACTCAGAAAAATGATTCTCCTGAAACGATACGTCAGTTGGATTAACATTCCTGATTTTCATTTGTCATTCTAAATGAAACATACCCAGATCATATACCACCGCTGCATTAGCCTAAACACACCCCTAGAGCATGGAACCTACTACACGTAGAATCAACGATCAAATAACAACCTTTACATTAGCTCAAGCAACATCCACTTTGTCGAGCGATCAGGCTCTTAAACTAGTTCCGGAGTTCGAGTTTATTGTTTCAAGCTGGTTCAACAAGTAAACGGCAACAATTCTACCGAAGCGACAGAGTCTACATCCCCTGTAAGACGCAGGAAACGGCATTAGCGGAGGTAGAACGCGACGAAGGTCGTTAATAATATGGCGGTATAATCCCAAGGATGAGCACCTTGAAAGATCCCGACGTAACACGGAGGGGGATGGTTTTCCTTGCATCGGCAATTAGCCCCATCCCTCCCCCGGATACCCTTCGCTCTATCCGGTTATAGCAACCAACCCCATCCATGGCATTTAATTACCTTGCCAACCCCAGGCTAGCAGCCTCGGGGCCAAGGTCACGAGCCATTCAACTCTCCGTGTTCCTCGACCCACGGGGGCACACTGACCGAATTTACCCTTAAGCTCCACTTCCGAGTTTCGATTATTTCTCGCCGCCTTTATTACCCCGCTCCTTCGTTACCCGACCCAGTTACCGATTTCGCTCCAACTAACTTCGGGAAACGCTGCCTGCCTGACGACCGTTCTATGGGAATTTGGCGCCATACACACCGCCCTACAACCCTTTCTCCCGTATTTTACATTCATATTCCTGCATTCGCAACCGTGAACCTCATAAAAGTTAATCAACCCTTAAGGGGACCACGATTTTTTGAGGTATCGCAAATATTTTCTTACATCAAAGGTTCATATAAAGTGTTTATATAACATAATACATAAATAGCTGGTAATAAATCTTTTTAATGTTAAATAATATTTGATTACTCAATGCGTAGAATGCGTGTTAGGGTTTAATGATAAAGGTAAACGCACGCACAAACTAAGCATTCATATATTAATGAATATACATATTTGCTAACATTGATTCCAGGATAGGATTTCAACATTTTTAAGGGCTGACAAAAGTTTTTAGCAATCTCGATCGTTATTTTTGTCGCTCGTAGCGCAGATTAAAAAGTGTTTCAATGATTTATGTTTGACGGAAATCCGCTTCGAAAGTCTACTTAGGGGTTAATTCCTAAAAACGAATTTTGATTGTCAGTCTTATGATATCGAGGTATCCTGTGCGACAGAAGATGCGTCATTCTCTTGACAATTGTCGCAGAGAACCGTTCAGAACGATCAACTCGTGCGGAGCTCTATCAATGGTGAATCTATCGGGTTGATAGCGTATCATGTCTCGAAACGAAATTGACAACGACGACGAAAAGACGTTCGAGGCTCGTGCCTTTGTCAGAGGGCTCGCGTGCGCCGCCCCCATAATCTATAAATCACCGGGAATCTCGATCATTCACGGGTCAGAAAGGAGTATAGCCCCGACGCGGCGTTTCCCCTTTAGCGGGCAGCGCGAGTGCGAGTTCGAGCCCCATGGACGTCTCCCGATCTCGTTTTTATTTATTCGTCCCGGGGCTAACGAACGAGATGCTGGCCATTGTACGGGGTTCCAGGCAGCCCGCCGCGACATCCTTTTCACGATCGATTTGCAGAGACGCCATTTTCGCTTATACCGGCAACCTGCAATTCCATAAATCAGCCGCCCTCCTTCCGCCACACCGTAACCCCGTCGATTCTTCGCGAACGATCCGGGGCCAACCTATATCGCGCCGGTTATCCCCGCGTTCCTTTTTTCATTCGTCTCCTCTCTCTCTCTCCCTCTCTCTCTCTCTTCCTCTCTCTCTTTCACTCTTTCCACCCCCGCACACTCGCCCTACCCCCTGTTCCCGTTTTACAGAAATATCTCTCTGTAGACGGCGATATTTCTTCGGGTTCGGGTGTTCGACCACCCCCGACCTCCGCTCCTCTCCACCGCCGCCACCCCCCGCACATCGGTATCCCTTTCAGGGGTGAGTTTAAAATACTGGGCTCACGGAGCTTGCACAGGGAATGATCATCCGGAGTAACAGGGAAGGTAATTTATTCCACGGTATTGTTTTCGTCCGTGGTTCTACTTAGGACGATCCGATTTCACCGAGAAGTCTTATTAAGTTGAGAGCAGGGGGGGAGTACATTGTCCTTGGTTCCGTTGGAAATTGCTTTAAACTCGATATTGCGGGACAGAAAAGATGGTCGCGGGGCTACTTAAACGCTTCTGCATCAATTTGTCATTCTACGAACAACCCGCCAGCGGGCCTTCGCGCAAAACGTTCGATCGGCTGATTAATAAAAGTCGGGTTTAATCTCCACAGGGTTGAATATCCGATTCTAGAGCCGACAGAGGGATTTCTGCCCCTGTGACTGCTAAGAACGTTTCCGTATTTCTGTATTCCGTCCCGATAGTTTTATTTTCCTGCAGTTTTATATTGTTGCATTGTTAGAGATTTACGTTTCTCCGCTTTTATTGTAGATACACTCGAAGCATTCATCTGGTATTTTGTTCCCAGTTCTCTGTTTCCACAATTTTACATTCGTGTACTTCGTAGGTAATTTGTTCCTTGTTTTCTGTGTTTCCATAGTCCTCTGTTTCTACAATTTTACATTCACGCGCTCCAATAATTCTACTTTCCTATATTTATATAATCCTACGTTCCTGCAATTATAGTTTTAGATATACTCAAAGCAATTCCTCAGATTCTCCATTTTTATTTTTCTGCGTGTCCTTCATTCTCCGTTTCTGCAACTATACATTCCTATGCTCCACTATTTCCTTTTACGTATATTTCTACATTTCCATATTTCTATATTTTGTATTTCTGCGTTCTACTTTCTGCCATTTCTGTACTCATTTCTATTTCCCTAGATTTCTACGTTCGTGCATCGGCATATTTTCATGTTTCTACGCCGTTATAGTTCTACGCCCCCACCTTCCCCCGTATTTATCTTACTTATACATACGATCCCGTATACGGTCGTGAAATGAAAAAATAAGCCAGCATAACTTCTGAATATGTACGAACCTACTATACCATACATAAGGGTAGTTCCTAGCAATCTACCATCTTTTTATTCGACGCTTCGTTTTCGAGTAAATAAAAAAAACAATACTTTTTCATTCGAACCGATTCTAACTTACGTGTATTCTTAACAGATTCTGTACGTATTTATTAAGAGTATGACTTTATGGTATATCCCGCAAGGGGTAAACTCGTATGTTCGCGACGCGAGGAGCCAGACGTACAACCCTGACATCGTAAATTGTATTAAAATTGGTCGTGAAAGGGTTAAACGTCATTGTTCCGGAACTTGGGTAGCGCGATGGTTCAGGGGTTCGGAAGACGCCATTTTTTCGTGGCGGTGGAAGAAGCCCATGCAGATGCCGGGGACGTACGTGCCCGCACTGACGCACGGCGGTCGTCACCCCCTGCGTGTGCCCGTCGGGGGTGGAAAGAAAAGAGGAGGTCTCGCGTCGCGGATGCCTGCTGCGGGGGTGGAATATGTGCGTCGAGCCGCGCACACATAGAGAGGGGGTGGCCCGGGGGTGGTGCACCCCCGAGCTGCGCAGAAGTTCCTTCCTTCCGCTTGATCGACATCGATTCCAAGATGGCGGCAGAGAGAGTGGCAGCGATGCGGCCACGGCATACATATCGGCCCATTCTACGAGCCACCCCGCCCTTACGAGAGCCCTCATCGCTTTCATGGCCCACCCACAGCCCGATCTGCTCGGGTCCACGAACCGTCGGGGAGGGAGGGGGTGAAACAGAGAGAGAGCCAGAGAAAGAGAGACGACGGGAGAACGGGAGGGAGAGAGAAAGAGTGAGAGTTCCGGGGATGTGGCGTGGCGCGAGGGGTGGGGAAACAGGAGCCTGTAGTCGGCTCACGAGATGTCCGGGCCGATATCGGAATCGCATTAGAACGCCGCTCCACTTTCGCCCCCGGGAACACCGAACCAACCCTCTCTCGCTCTCTCCCCCTGACTCGCCGGCTCTCCTTTTTCCCTTTTTCCCTTTTTCCCTTTTTCCGTGCCTTTTCTCCCGGCCTCCGTGTTCCCCGTCTTCTTCGCCGCTGGCTTTCAGCCTCTTTCCTCGTCCTCCTGCTCTTTTCTCCGGCTCCGGTCGCCGCGATCCCTTCCACGCTACAGAAATACTTCAGCTAACTCCCGCGACCACGCCTGCACAGGTGAGAACGTTTTTCGGGATCTTTGAGCTCCGCGAAATGGAATTTTTTCATTAACCAACGTTTTTACGTCGCGCTCGTTGCTTGGGAATAATTGACCCTTCGGGGACGACGTCTCGGCACCGTATTGACTCTGAATCTGGTTCCAAAATTCATTGCACTTGGTCGGATTATTAGACGTGATACATCTTCGTGTTCGTTATCAATGGACAACGGATTTTATGCGTTTATGACAAGAACGGTGGTTACAATTCGAAAAAGTACAAGACTTCAAAGAAGTCGAGAGTATGAATGAATTGTTTTCAGCTTTCTGAAGTTGTTCAAGAAATTTCTGATTGGCACCAGTTCCTTGTAATTGACGTAGTCAATTTTTATTTTACACTAGCCGTACCCGGCCACGCGTTGCCGCGGCTCAGTCTGGTTAAATGGAAAAG
>CM052202.1:13075266-13103486 GCA_028455805.1 Lasioglossum figueresi
AAGAATTGAATATTTCAATTCAATATCAGGTTAATCTAATGCCATTGGATTGAAATGATTGCAGAAGTTCCTAAACGGTTTTTGAAGTTCACAGGAAGGTCAACCAAGCCATAGGCTTCAATGGAACTGTTTATTCTCTACGATATTCTAATGAAAAATCGATTATTTCATTTAAGAACATCGGTGACTTTGAAATTTCATAAACAACACGATTCAATATCATTATCACGATCTGGGCCCCATGGAAGAACTGTTTTTTTCAATTCAATATCAGGTTAATCTGATGCCATTGGATTGAAATGATTGGAGAAGTTGCTAAACGGTTTTTGAAGTTCACAGGAAGGTCGACCAATCCACAGGCTTAAATGGAACTGTTTATTCTCTACGATATTCCAATGAAAAATTAATTATTTCATTTAAGATCATCGATGACCTTAAATTTTCATAAACGACCTTGATAAAATATCATTTCCGCCATCTTGGCCCCTTGGAGTAGTATAACGTTGTATGAAGCAATTTGTTCGTGCGACCACGAGCAACGTAGTAATGAATTATGAGTTTATCTCGATGGACGATAGCATCGTCTGTTCGGCATCGGAAAAGGCGGGAAAGAAACAGAGAAAAAGTGGTGGAATTCATTTGGGGGTTGAAGAACCCTTGACGACGACCTGGCGCGAGATCTTATAACTTTGCTTTCGTTATCCTAATCTAAGGAACGTACACATGCACGGTCAAAGGGGGCAACGTTATACCCGTAGGGTGGGCAGGGGGAGTCATTCGTTTTCTTCGCGTCCAGAACGGTAATGTCGACCGATAAGGCCCCGATAGTCCACGGTCACGTAGTGTGTTAAGGTGGGATCACCTAAGCGCGTCTGGACGCACAAACTTGATTAAAAAGGTGTCGTTGGCCAAGAGTGGTTACTAATAATGTTCTCGAGGTATAAATTTTATATAGAGGTTATTAGCACTTTTTATTTAAACGGTAAATATTACGAATTCCTGGCGTAGAAAATCATATTTTATTGCTTCTTATTTATATTTCAAAGCAACGTTGTAAGTTTTCACAACAGAGTTCCACATATGACTGCTAGCAAATGTGCCAATGACTGGTATTTGTCTTACGATTGTTATTCGCTGAATATATTTTATAATAAAATATTTATGACTCGTAAAACTGTTTGATTTTGCTGAATAAAATCTCTATTAGCTTATAATAATATAAAGTTAAGCTCGTTTAAACATTTCAAGAAAAGATAAAAAGATTCTTACTGCCATTTTTGGCTTAGGGTGCCAATCATTGTACAGAGTTGTGCTAATTGAATTATACTGTAATTGAATTACGTAATCGAATTACATTGTATTGCATTTATATAGTAATTCAACTACGTCGTAACTGAATTACATAATTCAAAATTTCAATTCATTCAATTACTAATTATTTTAATCAGATGTGTAATTGAGATACAATATAATTAAAATACAGCACTCCAAATTATAGCCCAGAACTTTGAAGATATATTTTTATGTTCCTCTTTCATATAATTTGCTGTCTATGCGGCGTATTTTCTATTCCTCGTCCTCGTAATTCGTTATCAATGTAATTTAATTACAAAGTATTTTATAATTGTACGCCAATTGCAATTACGAATTATAATACATTGTAATTTAATTGAATGAAGATCTGAATTATAAATTACAATATGACTGCAGTACAATGTAATTCAATTACTTTGTAGTTATAATTCCTGGAGTAATTCAATTGTAATTGTGCACAATTCTGTGTATAATTTATTTAGGGTCATTTAGTCATATACTGTCTGCTGGCATTCTTTTGAGACCAGCAGTATAGAGCCTATACAACTGGCCATAATAGCGGTGCGCTCGACTTGCCTCTACCTGAAACGGGGGTACACCGCGTCCATTTCCAACTCATTGTCACGCCAATTTTCAAATCGGCATCGTTTTCAAAGCTCATTTCGATGGGGAAACTTCAGGGTATATAACCATTTTTTTTTCAAAATTTAAATCACTAAAAAAAATCACTCTAATAAAACAAAAAAAAATGGGGCTCAATCGGACAAACAGTTCCCGGGATAAAAATTCCTAAGCGAGGCCTGTTTTCACTGAAATGGGCAAAAATTGCAAATTTCGAAGGTCTGTCATTTCTAAAAAAATTCGAAACCAGCATAATTAAGACTTAACCCCCCCCCCTCCCAATTTCACATGGACTACAGGATGTCTCATTTAGAATAAAGTCGACGAGGGTGACATCAAAAAGTGATCAATTTGGCATGGAATGACCCTCCCTGTAATCTAAGCATTCGACCCGCATGTTTGCATTTGTACCTTTACTTTGAAACCTCCAAATGTTGCCTTGGACGCAGACAAGCACGTTTTTGGACCTACTGTTTCCGAAGTAGTCCAGACGCAGAGGCACGCGTATTTCGGCCAACTGCTTCAGAATACGTTTCGGACTACTGTTTCGGATTTTGTTCAAATTTGAATGTTGTAATCTCTAGTAATATTCAAACGTATCTCAAAGGATTTTTCGAAATCTTAGAAATTGTTGGTTTTACAGGCGTGTAAAATAAAGTGTCAACATTTTTTCCATTAAATTATACTGGCTGAACACAAAAAAAAGCCAATGAAAATGCGTGTTTACGAAAAGGGGGGCTTTCTAATCAACTTCTTTTTGTAGCTATAGCATTATCATGCTCTCTTATTATACTCTCGAGATTGAGACATTTTTTACTGGAAACGGCAAAAAATGATTTTTCCTCATTTTTGTCGTAAATGCATAAAATCCGCGGTCCAGGTATTAGAAATTAGTAGGTCGCTTTAGTAGATAAAGCGTTAATTAATGTGCTCGATGAATTGTGTGGCTAATCTTTCGGAACTATTCTGTTTCAGGTAAGGAATCGATTGGAGCTGTCGATGGAGTTAGCCAATTGCTGCTTCAACTTCTTGCATCCCGGTGACCTTGACACGGGAGCCACTAAGAGGTTTACCTTGGCGAACCTGGATATCTCGGGATAGTACTCGGGGTCTCGGTTGAGGGATTAAGACAGGGTTGTCGAGGAGGACGACAGAGGGCTGCTGGGATCGACGGGGTAGGAGCGAGCGAGAGAACTGAGCCCAGACGAAAGGGAAAAGAGACTATAACCGTACGCCTGTATAATTGATTGAGTGTAATGAGTTAAAGGGGATGCCGCGGTATCAAGGGTGGAAATTATAGAGTTCTGGGTCATGAAAGCGACAACCTCCCCGGCTGCTGGGAGAAAGTGCGGAAACTTAGGTTCCTCCGCCTCTCCTCCTGCTTCGAGACCCCTTTCCACCGTTCACGAATCGACCACGGGGGCGCTGATTGTAAATTAGTTAAAGGAGATGCTTCGTTAGGATCAGCTGATTCATGGGTTTTATCCTAGCGGGGTGCCTGATCCTCGAAGTACAGGGTGCAGAGTTCACGAATTACCACACCCTACGATCAACGTATGTTGACCCCGTAGAATTTTCTCTTTGTTCTTAACCATTTAATATAACAAACGAATATTTCTATTTAGCGAATGTCTACGTCTACGTTAACACTTAACACATCTCAGGCGGGAGACTGTGATCACTGGACTGCGGATTTTATGCATTTATGATAAAAATGGGTGCGTACAATTTATAAAACAGTGGACATATTAAAAAGAATTAACGGCATCGGTGTATTAATCTCAGCTTGATAAGATGATTAAAAGGAGTCTTGCAACGAATGCAAACATCTTTTATTTTGCATAAAGATCCGCAGTGCAGTGATCACAGTCCTGAACAATACTCTCACGAATGCCCACACCATCGCTTCTCTCAGCTAAAGATGATTTTCATCCCCGTGCAAAAGTGCAACAAAAACCGTCATCCTGCGTCGATAATTTTTTTGTCATCGCGGTATACGTTGTTCCAATTTTCTCGGTAGCCAGAAATAATCGAGGAACGAACGTTCGCCTCGTTAGTCCCGGTAAAAAATCTGTTCGTCGGTGGAGGGAACGTATCAAATCAATTTTGGCCCCCGAAGGTGGGTACAACGAAGCATGGAGGGGGAGGGGAAAAGGAGGAGGAGGTGCGAAGGAAACAAAGGAGCGCGGGATTACGCGAGAAGAAGCGCAAGAAGGTGACGTCTCGGTAGAAGGAGGTCGTTGGTGGAGGGTGTTGAGGGGGGTTGGAGGCGGGAGCCGACGTGGTATTTACGACGTCATTTCCTCGCTGACTGTCAATAATTTCCCTGGGGGATGTGGAAGGCACGCCGGCTCTCTTTCTCGTGTGCTCTCCTCTCCCGGCCACGGTTCTCTCCGGGCTCGCTTTCTTCGTTTCGCCACACCTCTTTCTTTTCCTCGACGCTTCCCTCCACCTTCGCGGCGTTGTTCCACGGGCAAATTGAAAAGCTACCGACGCCGAGACGTCCTCGAGATACTGTTCCGCGGCGACCGAAAAGTAATATCGCGCCGGTGGAATGAGATTGCGTCGCGCCACCGACAGCCGGAATACATTTTTGATAATTTGTTTCTCGCGTTCAGCCAACTTGTCGCGCACAGACACCGACGAATCTGTCGAATACTCGCCCCCAACCTCCGTCAACGTGATTCGAAAGCGAAATACGCTTTTTTCGGTCGGCTCTCGCCGCAACAATGCTGTTCAGGTGAAAGAGTGGCTGCCACGAACGGTGACATGACGTTTATAACCGCTGCAGGTACGCGATGCGTGTGCAACGCCGCTCGTAATTGTCGAACGACTTCAAATGTTCGGAAATAAAATTATTTTACGCTGCAAATTCTCACGGATACGAGCCTATAAAAGGACAATGTCTCAATAACCGCGATTATGGCTTGCGGCTAGGTCGCTGTGCTGCTGTGTCTGCGTCCTGCACTAATAAACGTCGCTTGGCGTTTTCTTGGTAATCTTTTCTTGGTAATTCTTGGCTGTCTGAAATGTAATTTTTTTTTATTGAGGAAATCTCATAAGAGATCTATCACAGCATTAAATACAAACAGCACCAAAGTCCTGATATTTTCTGGTAGTTTCTGGTAGTTTTTGGTATATTCTGGTATATTTTGGTATATTCTAATATATTTTGGTATATTATGGTATATAATATGTTACATTCTGGTATATTCTGTTTTTTGGGGTATATTTTGGTATATTCTAGTATATTCTGATATATTCGGGTATTTTCTGGTATATTCGGTTATTTTCTGGTATTTTCTTGTATATTCTGGTATATTCGGTTATTTTCTGGTATTTTCTTGTATATTCTGGTATATTCGGTTATTTTCTGGTATTTTCTTGTATATTTTGGTATATTCTAGTATATTCTGATATAATCTGATATATTCTTGTATATTTTGGTATATTCTAGTATATTCTGGTATAATCTGATATATTCTTGTATATTTTGGTATATTCTAGTATATTCTGGTATATTTTGGTATATTCGAGTATATCCTAATATATTCTTGTATAGAGCGATTAACCTCTACAAACTGAAAATAAGGGTATATCACTTTTTTTCCTTTTTGTTTTTCCATAAACGCGCAGGTTACAGTTTTTTTTAGGAACGAAAGTATATGGAGGCAGGCTTTGACATTGGGCCCAGCCAGGAACATAGAAACGTCCAGAGCCAGCTGAAATCTTAACTTAAAAAGATTGTTCAACGGCAATGATCTTCGCGTATCGTATAAATTACACTGCCATAGGACGTGGTTAAGAGTTTCGCACTCGAAATCGCATCTAGACCTAGGGCTATCGATGATACCTTTACGCGCGAGAGAGCCAGCAAGATGGTAGTGATCGGCTCTGCTTCTGTTTAATGTTACAATAAAATGTCGGGAGAATTTTATACGTTTGTACCAAGGATGATGATTTTCCCTTTAAAAACGAAGGACGTAGCATTTGCCTTTATACAACCCTTGGTTTTTAATTATCGTGGAAGTATTGTGAAAAGCTTTTTTCACGAACAGTTCGTACAGATCGGTAAAAGGAATTCTCGAGATTCCCAAGGAACAAAAAGTGGTAGCACTTTTGGCTAAGTCGTCAGCGACTTCGTTGCCCCAGAACCCGGAATGAGACGGTACCCAAAAAATTTTTATATAATATAAAATGTAATGTGTTGTAGATGATTCTAACGTTTCAGCAATATCTTGTACCACATGACGCTGATTATTTTCAATTAGACTGATCAATATCGATCTCCGCAGACCTATTAAATCATTTGTCATAGGTGAAACAAAGTTCTTTACCGCGAAACTTTTTAAACCATCTTTGCATCGCATCCTTACAATCTTTCTTCCATCACCATGTACATACGAAATTTTGTTATTGCTTACACAAAAGTACATCTAAGTTCTTCATCTGCAAATTAAAATAAGTATTAAGCAATTTAATAGAATAGAAGTAACTTCATTTTTAATTTACACGTTCAAACTTGTAGACTATTTACAGGACAACCTGATGTTAGTTTTAACGTACGAAGAGTATTAAAAGAATGGAGAACTTTATAATCAGTATCTATTTCCTGCAATTAACGTAAAAACTTCTCATTTTGCATGAAGATTCGCATTCCAGTTCTAAAAAACTTCAGGGTACCATTGCAGGGTTAAAATTGTCAACCCTTTCAAGAAAAAATTACGAATAAAAAAGAAAACATCAGGAATTGTGAATGGACTGTTTAATGTTTCATTCCTCTTTGTATTAGCTATTTTGCCACAAAGCGAAGAAGTTAATTGATCGTTGAAATGGTTGCAGCGGAGAACGCTGAAACATCTGGCCACGAAAAGTTGCAACGCGATTTTAACGAAGGAACGCATTACAAGTCGGTGGAACGAAGGTATTTCAACAGCTGAGATCCCGTGCTCCATGTTTTGCGGCGCGTCGTTTAAACCAGGATTCGCCCGGAGAAACAAATAATAAAGACCTCCCCATCCCCCGGTTTCTCATAGCGGTTCATTGTTATGAGCTTTTCGTCTCTTTTTGCCGTCCCGTTGCGCGTTGGTCGTCTTCGTTCCGCTGCATTCGCGAAAAGTTTCAACTTCCACTTGACGAAAAACGATTCCCTGGAAGTATGTTATTGAACTAATTAACGGTAGCCGGACTCCCGCACAAGAAAACAATCCTAACCGTTTTGGTGATTGAAGCAACCGTAACAATAACTCAAAACGACCATCAACGAATCGAACAGCTTCGTGAATATTAATTCCTTGTAACCATATTTTACTTCATCGAGTCACCGTTTATATTTATACCGTGGCTTCTTACGAATTCATAGTATGTACAGAATTTTAAATATTCAAAAATATAGTGCAACAAATTTTCCTTGTGTATTTTCCTATTTATGAAACTAGAGGCGTGATTTTTGAATTTGGAACCTGAACTACTTTTTAGACGAGATTGAAATGAACATCGATCATGGTTTATCAATTCATACGATTATACTAGATCATACTAGACTATAAACTAGAATATACTATAGAACGTACTAGAATAATAAAGTAGAATATACTAGAATATACTAAAATATAATATATGCTAGCATATACTAGAATATACTACAATATACATACCAGTATATACTATAATTTGATTGCGGATGTTTATTCATTTTTCCAGTTTTTGTAGGTAAATTTTAAGAAAGTGGAATGAAATAAAATCCTCTCTTTTAGGATATACTATAATTGGATTGTGGACGATTACGCATTTTTCCAATTTCTGTAGACAAATTCTAAGAAAGTGGAATTAAATAAAATCCTCTTTTAATGGGAACAACCTTTGTAAATCTAAAACAAATAAAAATTGTTCAAAATTCCATCGAATTTTATATTCTAGACTTTTTCGAACATTTTCATAAGCCGTATAAATGCATAAAGTTTTGCAGTCTGACTATAATATACCAGACTATACTAGAATATACTAGGATATGGTAGAGTGTACTGTAATATACTATACGTAATACTAAAAGGCGCGAATTTTGAATGTAGACCTCGAACCGCTGATTAGCCGAGATTGAAACGAATGAATTTCAATCAGAGTGTCGCCGTTCATACGGTACGGATATCGCGTAAAAATGTGTAGTTTCGCGGGGTCACATGGCGCGAGCGTAATCCGCGAAAAGAACGAGCGTCTTCGTGGCGCAAAACAGCGAGCCGCGGCGCCGTTAGAACAGGCGCGCGTAAAAAGGCCGAAACTCGTTGTCGTAATGTTTTCACCGGGAATATTGCAACTGATGCTGCCCCCTTTGCCCCCACGGCCCCTTGCCCCTCCCCCGTTATCCAGGAGTTTCACCGCCGCGTGGCGAGGAACGAACACATTATTCGCGGAAACGATCCTCCCTTTCGCCTCGCGGCCACGAAGAAAAGGGGACTCCTCTCGCTCCGGTAAAAAACGAGCCAGAAGAAGACGCGATGGAAGAAAATGGGGAGAAGATTATGGTCGCGGCGGAGGTGGAACGAAGACAGCCAGTGTTTCTCTCGGCGGCGATGAAAACCGGAGAAACGGAGGAGATGGAACAGAGAGCGATAGAAAGAGAGAGAGAGAGGAAGAGGAGGAGGAAAAGAAAACGAGCCGGAAGAACACAGGAGAAAGAGAGAGAGAGAGTGAGAGAGAGAGAGATCCGCCCCCGCTAAGGGTAGTTATTATAATAAATTTGTCGGGGGTTTAAGAAGCGGAAACAATTCAGAACTGCGAGTGACTCTAAGGATGTGCTTATCGTTGCTTTTATTCAAATGAGAGTGGAAGGCGACGAGCTGCGCCGGATGCGACCTGTATCTTGGACGCTTTTTCTACTCCACCTTTCTGCTGCCTCTCTGTTTTCACTTATTTCTGTTGGACCCCTTGGTACCGGCGATAATCGAGATGGCGAAAAATGCTCCCCTCCCCAAAATCCAACCAAAATTCAACGACAAATTGCCTGTCCAATTTCTGCACTGTGGTCCAGCAAAAACAACGAGCTACAAAGATATTCCCTCGGGAGGTCTTAGCTCGACGAAAAACGCGTGTTTATTGACTCAACAGTTCAGGGGATGTTCACCCTCGGGTGGCTGGACTTGGGTCTATTTTGACCCTAATTTCTAGTAGTCGGTTCAAACAATTAGCTGTTCGCAGTAGATCCAATAATGAACAAATCTATGGGGCAAACCGATACCTCTTTACAAGATTTGCTTGATTGTTGCACTGAGAACGAATTGGTGATCTAATTACCACATACGAAAACCATACTTCTACTCACGTAGCGAATAATATATTATCTGCAGTTCTGTTAAATGTATGTATTGTATATTCGCTATACCCAAGCATCGATATTTCGTAAAAGAACAATAAAAACAACACCCAAAACAACGTTTATTATAATAAACGCGCGTCGTATCCGGACGGCTCGGTGCGCTAACCCTTTCGCGCGTTCCCAGCAATCGCAAGGTTCGCCGAGTCCGCGTTTGATTATCGCGGGACAATTAGTGCAACGGTCGTTTCTACGAAAAGAAATTAGTCTGAGAAGTGTCAAGAGTTTAGCGTGTTGAATGCGATATGCTCAGGGGTTGTATTTGTTTTTTTTATTGTCGGGTTAACGACGTCCGCGCGTGAGAATGATAGCCAATGAAACGCGGAACGTTAAAGTTTAAGTGCGCTGACACCATGGGCCAAGGAGGAAGACCATGATCACGCAGGACCACCCCGATCACGACCCTGTTTATGACGTTCTTCGTTCATTAACCAGCTCGGCAGGGAGAGGGGAAGCCGCGAGGTTCGCGAGGGTGGCTGTGCGAGATAAAAACGGGCCGTTTTGCCGAAAAGGAAACGGGAGAGCAAAAATCGTAACGAAGGAACGGGTTCGCGGTGGATTCGGCCCGGTCCGACTCGAAATTCCGCCCCTCGTCCCTTTTATCTTTTTCGGTGAGGCTGATATAGTTTAGGGCCGCAATAAAACCAGGACCCCTTGACCACTTCGATTTACGGCTTAATTAAACGCACCACGTCCCCGGGACACCACGAAAAATCGTCGAAATGCCGGTGGTTTCTTAAAGTTCCTTAAATACGAGCCTACGGTTGCCGGCCACGGGGACCGTTTATGGCCCCTTTCGGGCCGGGGCCCCTTCCTTTTTTCGCCCGACCGATAAACGTTTCTTTCGTTCTGGATACTCGCCGCCGGAAGAGATTTCTCTTCCACGTTTTTCGGGTCCGTTTCTTCTTTTTTTCGATTCTTTTACTAACGAACCGGACGATCCTGTCCTCCGCGGATAGTCGGGGCAACGCCAACTCTCTCGATTGCTGGATCCCTCGATCGCACAGTGGTCCGGACGGCCGATCTAGCAGTTCATAAAGATTTTAGCAATATTTGGAAGTTTAAAGGTTAAACTATATAGACTCTCGGCTTTGTTTCGGCAACAGCTACAATATTATCAAGTTAAAAATATATATTGATCTTTCAAAATTAAAGTTGACCTGGATTTTTTATAGGATAAACATATTTTTAAAAAAATTTGGTATTGAAATTTGTTGACCGCTAAATGTTCGTTAACTTTTGTTTAAAACATTTTGTTGTTTCATTATCGGAACTGCCTGTTCCGATGATGTTGATTTTTAAAGGCTTGTACAATTTTTAATAAATCTTATATATTTAATCATCTTCGAAGGTGATGGACATTTAGAAAGCAATATACATTCGATAAACATGAACATCCACTGAAGCATCCTGTGACACTTTAAACAATAATAATTTCTGAACAAGGACGAAGGTGGAAATGATTCTTGCGGCATCGTACAAGGAAAAGTGGACTGAATTTTCTCGATCGAAAAACATATTTACAAAATGTTCATTTTTAAATGTTTGTTTATTATAATGTTTGTTGTTTAGAAAGTAATATACAGTGGGTGTACAAAGTGTTCGTACACCATTTAAAATGGAATAACTTTTTTATAATTGTACCAAACGACCAGACTTTTTGTAATCAATTAGATGCATTGGTTTACGAAATGATCTGCAAGAAATATGTTGCAGAAATTACAATTTACAAGGTTACATGCAAAAATAAAATAAGACATTTTTAAAACTTTTTTATTTGGGTCCTTAAAGAAAATTTAAAGAATGTTTTCTAGATCTATAGTAGTTACACATGCTGAAAATTTCATCGAAATCGATTAACATACACCTGAGCTACAAGCGGTTAAAAATGGTGAAAATCGTAGTTTTACACGACTTTTGATCAGTTTCTGCTTAAAATCCACAGAATCGTATATCTTTCGATGCGTGTCATTTTTTCCAATGTCAACCGATTTCGATGTAATTTTCAGCATGTGTATAACTAACATAGATCTACAAAACATATGTTTTAAATTTTCATTGAAGACCCAAATGAAAATGTTTTAAGAAATGCCTTTTTTATTTTTGCATGTTACCTTGTAAATTGTAATTTTTTGAAAATCTTTTTTGCATATCATTTCGTAAACCGATGCTTCTAATTGATTATAAAAAATTGGGTTTTTTGGTCAAATTATAAAAAAGTTATTCTATTTTAAAGGGTGTACGAATACTTTGTACACTCATTATGTAGATTCATTAAATACCAATACGAGACAAGTCATTTTTTACCAATCGTCATCGCTAGACTGTGGATATTATGCATTTATAACAAACATGGGTAGATCAAATGCAAAACAGTAAAATCATTTAAAGGAATTAAAGATACCCCCCTAGTATTTCTGACTCTCTAAAATCATTTAACCCCTTACCGTACTTTGACGAGCCAGACTCGTGATGAAGGTTTTTAACAAAGTTTAACAAATATGAATGTTACGCGTTTCATTTCAGGTGAAATAAAATTTGATTCGTTTGTAATCAATATTCAAGCATTAAAATAAATGTAGCCATACAAAAAATATACATTTTCTTTTCCATTCTACGACATTTTTGTGCATAAAGACGTTCTAATCGCTGTGACTGTAAAAGAAAAGGTACGGCAAGAGGTGAAATAAGAAATTAATGTGTAGCTCCTGTATCTTCCAATGAATACAAACAATTTTTGTTTTGCATAAAAATCCGCAGTGTAGTTATCAACTACCTTCCACTGTTTTAACTACCACCTACCCAGTTTTGTTATAAATATATTAAACGCGCAGTGTAGTTATTGTTAGTTGTATCCAGAATTGTGCTAATTCAAATACATTGTAATTGAATTACGCAATTGAATTACATTGTATTTCAATTATATAGTAATTCAACTACGTCGTAACTGAATTACATAATTCGAACCTTTCAATTAATTCATTTACTAATTATTTTAATCAGATGTGTAATTGAGATACAATATAATTAAAATGCAGCACTCCAAATTATAGCCCAGAACTTTGAAGAAGCGCGATATATTTTTATGTTTTTCTTTCATATACTTGTTTGCTGTCTATGCGACGTATTTTCTATTCCTCGTCCTCGTAATTTGTAATTAATGTAATATAATTACAAAGTATTTTAGAATTCTACTCCAATTGCAATTGCGAATTACATTATAATTTAATTGAATGAAGATCTGAATTATAAATTACAATGTAATCCAATTACTTTGTAAATATAATTCCTGGAGTAATTCAATTGTAATTCTGCACAACTCTGGTTGTATCCTGAGTATCCTAACTTTCCATGCCTAACAAACACAAAATTACAAATGAAGGATAGATACAGTTGAATCTGTTTTGTGATCATTGCTCTTCTTGTTCGTTCAACTTTATTAACGAAATACTGACTAATGTTCATATGGTTTCCAGTTTAAAAGTTTTTATTTAATTCTAGCAAAAATATTCTCAGTCATGAATGCATAGATCCTCAGGGTTATTTTATGACGTACATCCCCGCTCAAAAGTATGTGGACGACACGTTTAATTTTTTTATGCGGTCTAGTTTACACAGTACTAGAGAATATATATTTTAATAATAATTATGTGAGTTTTGTATTCTAAAATTTTCTTTTTTCAGCCCTTATGTCGTTAACCGGGTACCCATTTTAAATATCTTTTTAAAACTTCTCTAATGCTTTTGTCGGTGACTAAAAAAATGATTTTTATGTATAGGATATGTACCAGTGGTGGCGAACCTATGACACGCGGGTCAGATACTGACTCACGAAGGCTTGTAAGCGACCCACGCGTTTATTGTAACGTACATTTTTTAATTACAACAGAGAGGAAAGATAATCGAAAATATTAAACAATTATAAAAAATTAATAAATAAATAAAAATAAAATATATAAATCAAAATTCAAAAATCCAAGTGGAATGTGCAAAAGTTAAAGTTATAAATCAATAAGTAAACTAAAACGTTTTTTGGATTATTTCAATGAGAACCAAAAAGAATCAACTGTCGACTTCATCTCTTAACAAAATGTTCGATGTTTCCAAATAATTGGCACCCTTTTTACCTCCCTCCCCTTCTAATTGAGGCCACTGCCTTATGACCCACGGGATAGTATTTAAAAAAGACGTTTAATATTTTATGCGGTCTAGTTTATACAGTTAATAATAAATTCGTTAGATATCTCACCAATAATCATTATTATTGTCTCGAGAAGACAGCAAACCACGCCAATGGATCATCGTAGATTGAAACACCGTTAGCCCTGCCGAAGAAACTTTTATTTATTCAAGAGATCGCAATAATTAAATTGTACAATTTGGTACCATTAAAATAAATTATACTCGCTACAAAATGTCCACTCATTTCTGAGCGGGAGTGTAACTCCGATATCAAAATTTGTGTTTCCTGTTCCCTGGCAGGATCAGCTGTTCGCTCTCATATCCCGTGGTTCGTTGTCTTCGGCCAGTCCAGCCCGATTTTTTATTGCCGACGGTTTACGAGAGCCGCGTATCTCGGCAACGGCTGTAAAATAAATTACTAATGCAGCGAAATTGCACGCGAAATTATTGCCGCGATTACCGTGCCTCGCGCGAATCGTTTGAGCCTCCGGCTGATTAACCGCACGCTGTAAATTAACCGGCGCAATCGCGTTTTTGTTTTCAGATTAAGGGTACGGTTTTTGAAATCAATTTAGTATTATGCCAGCCGCGTACGATTATCCGCTTCCTTATCCCCTCGGCTTCTTGCATGCGGTCACATCGTCGGCCTGTTATCATTCCAGAAAGAGCACTGAAAACACACACAGAATAATTAAAAGGAGGTTCCCAAACATATTAAACTGAATAAATGACGTTGACCGTTTCGGTCACGAATTATTTATTCCTGGAAAAGAATCATGGCTTTGCCAAGCAGTTCTTTGAAAATATAAATGTTTAGTATATTACTAAATTTATTTAGCATGTCCTTACACGAGGACGCCATGACCGAAAGGGTTAAAGTCCGAAGAAAACAAAAATTAAAGTGGAATGGAGGATAAGAATATTGTGCAATGTTTATTATCGATGCGAGTGAAAATTAATACGAGTAGATGCAAAATCAAAATTTTTTAATTGAATTGTAAGAAGTAAAAACGCGAGAATGAAGCGAATTTAAAATAGTATAAATTATTATACTAATTTATAAGGATATTAATCCTTCAATTCTTCTAAGGTCTGTACAGTTTTGTATTTCATATATCGTAAACGCATAAAGTCCGCAATTCACAGTCTCATTACGGCCCTGGATGTTTCAATAAACCGCGCGGGAAAGCACGAAATAATGAAAAGGAAATTCGCAAGAATAGAAAAATGAATGAAGATCGATGGAAAATACGAAGGAGGTAGAGACATGAGTGAGATGAGGAAATATTTGGCATTTTTAAGAAAATGGTGCTAGACGAGTCTGTCGCAGGATTATTAGGGGAGAGTTTCTAGATTCCCTTAGCCGTGCAGCGGACTTGATACGTAATCCGGAGTTAGTGTCTTTTCAGTCGGAAACACCCTGTATACAGGGCCGTTTATACACGTACACGGTGGACCACATCTCGTGGTGGTTTTTCGTATTATCCCGGGCGACATAATATGGGGGTTTATCTCGTGGAATCATGGTAGCTTAGCGGGGTGGTTTCTTCCCTCTCGCAGACCGTAGCCTTCTCGAAGGCAAATCCTCCTCGCGGAAGACAACGTCGCAGCCCCTTGGACCTTCGGGCCATGTATATTTTCACGGTATATATACGCGTCTCCAATTTCTCCTTGCCCACCCACTCTTCGAGGTCTAAAGAATTCTGCGATAGGACGACGATGCCGAATCTTGCGTGTCTTTTCAACTGCTTGACAACGCAGGGAAATCCTGAGCAGCGGCAACAAATATTACAGTTACAAGTTTTCATTATACTTTCTGAAATTAATCAATGATGTACTCACGAAATTTCAAATATCTTTCTAATTCGTTACACAATTAAAAATAGTGGTGTAAGTGTCGTTTACTTGATCGATAAAGGAAATTGGTATGCTTTAACTCCTTGCTTGATAATTACGAGTCAGATTCGTAACGAAGAATGGTATCAATTGCCTTTAAGTCGAAATAAAATTTCGTTTTTCTGTCATCAATATCGAAGCAGTAAAGCAATCATGGACATACAATATATATAGATTTTCTTTTACTGTTAGGAAAATTGTTAAGAACAAAAGATTCTAATGATTGCAGCTCTGAAGACCATAAAACAGTGAAGTTTTAAGAAAGTTTCTTTAAAAAAATTTAAAGAAATGCACAGTCTTTCTTAAATTGCTTCTAAAAATTGTCAATATTTCCGGGAGTGTAATTAAAATAATTTTCATGAAGTTCCGTCGGAGCATCTTCGTTAATCAACCCCGTGTGCTCACAAACCTGTAAAATTACTAGGTCCCCTATCTTTCACCGACTGGAGAAGGACAGGGGAAAGTTTGGTTGCGCTGCCAAAGCAAAGCACAATAGCCTTGAGTGACAGTGCTATCGTAGAAAGTCTTCGAAAGGAAATATTGGGGGATAGAATTGCGAGCTGAGAGGGATGAGTCCAGGGGAGGATGATGCTCGGTGTTATTGATTCTAATGATATATTCGCGCCTGGGGCGGTGGCAGGATGTAATTGATATCTCGTGTGACGCGAAACGTATTTATGAGTCTGTGTTTCCTTCGATTATTCTTCCCTGTCGAAATTCAAATCTTTTACAATCAGCTTTCGTTCACATCCATTTCAATATCTGTAGTAATATACATTTAATTCTCCAACTTTAAAGAGAGCTCCACAAGAAGGGGTTTGAAAACCTCTGTATCCTAAATTAAAGAATTTGGAACGAACCATTTTCATTTTTCTGATAATTCTAGTGCTAGAAACGAATTGTTTACTCTCCTTTTTGACGTGTTTGTGTTTTGCCTTCTTCTGTGACTTCCTGTTCTCTTTCTACCTCTGTTTCTCTTCATATTGTGGAGTCTACATGGAGTCCCCCGTTCATGGGTGTAAATTTCCACTAACTAAACGTTTAGGAGCACCGAGCGACGACCAGTTTTACATTTAAAAAGATCAAAATGAAGATTACCAAGAAGAAAACAGCTCTTACGTGGACACGAAATAAGTCCCCTGATGTAGCCAACCAAAATGTATAAACTATTTAAAACATTTTGTATTTAACATATTCGCACAAATTCTTATTTTAAGGCTATAAATTTATATATTAGTGAGCAAAGAATGAACATACAGAGAAAATTTGATAATCTTTTTAGAGGAACATTAAACAAGTTGTTAAAAGAAATTCAGTAAATGGGTACCCGGGTATGTGATTGGTTAGAGAAGGGTTAAATTAAAGATCGACAAAAAGAAAATATCTCTTACTTGCGCACGAAATAAGTTTAAACCAATTTTAAGCCACAACGAATACGTTGGAACTGTAGAGTGTCACATAATATAATACAAAATTTGCGATAATAACTATGATAGATTATTTGAATGATTTACAATGTTACTCACGCCCCCTGTTACTATTGATTACTGTAAAAAACGATAGGAATTCCACGAGAAACAGTCCGATTAGTTTCGAAAGCTCGGCAAGCAACGCACACATAAAAATCCCAGGTCTAATAACAAGTTTCTTCGACGTGGCAAATTGTGCCTCCAGTTTCAGCGCGGGAAACAACGCCATACGTCTTCATAGCCCCGGTAATGGGGTAATGGTATACATATAACGAACACAGTACGCCGAGCTCATCGGAATAAAGAGCCGCGCGGCGTATCCGAACGGATTATCTGTTTCTCTCCGCGAAATAAAGAATTTCCGCGTTGTCGGGTAACGGCCACGGGGAAATTTCAATGTCTCCGGTCTATTTAATGGCCGTAATTCAATTGTCCGGCCCCCGGTCGAATAAACAGGCCTACCGAGCATTAAATAACCGGCCCTATTCGGCGCTGTGAATTGTCGCTGCCAACTTCGGAACGATACATAAGGCTGCGCTGCCGCCTCGCAGCGTTCACCACCACGGATAAAGAATGTCGCCACGTTCTCGAAAGGATTCGCGATCCCAGCACTCTCGCCTTTCGGAACCGCTATCCGCTGCTTTTCAACCACTCTCGAACCGAGCCGAATGATTCACTAATTTTTTTACCAAACTATCTGTCCTTCTACGCATTTTCTTACTGGAATGTCTTCCTGCTTCTACCCGTTCAACTCCTGTCGATAAGATTATTTTATGGTTACAGTGATTAGAACTTTTGTTTTCTTTGCAGTTCCTATTAGGTGTGCAAATGCTTACACTATCTATTCAAAACTATCTGTCCTTCTACGCATTTTTTACTGGAATATCTTCCTGCTTCTACCCGTTCAACTTCTGTCGATAAGATTATTTTATGGTTACAGTAATTAGAACTTTTGTTTTCTTTGCAGTTCCTATTAGGTGTTCAAATGCTTACTCTATCTATTCAAAACTATCTGTCCTTCTACGCATTTTTGACTGGAATATCTTCCTGCTTCTACCCGTTTAACTTCTGTCGATAAGATTATTTTATGCTTACAGTGATTAGAACGTTTTTTTCTTTGCAGTTCCTATTAAGTGTGCAAATAAGTTCTATCTATCTATAATAAACTATCTGTCCTTCTACGCATTTGTTACTGGAATATCTTCCTGCTTCTACCTGTTCAACTCCTGTCGATAAGATTATTTTATGGTTACAGTGATTAGAACGTTTTTTTCTTTGCAGTTCCGATTATGTGTGCAAATAAGTTCTACCTATCTATTCGAAACTATTTGTCCTTCTACGCATTTTTTACTGGAATATCTTCCTGCTTCTACCCGTTCAAGTTCTGTCGATAAGATTATTTTATGGTTACAGTGATTAGAACGTTTTTTTCTTTGCAGTTCCTATTAGGTGTGCAAATGTTCAATCTATCTATTCAAAACTATCTGTCCTTCTACGCATTTTTTACTAGAATATCTTCCTGCTTCTACCCGTTCAACTTCTGTTGATAAGATTGTTTTATGGTTATAGTGATTAGAACTTTTTTTTTCTTTGCAGTTCCAATTAGGTGTGCAATTTTATGTAATAAAATCTTGTCTGGTGACTCCCAATCTTTCTTCCAATTCTTCTTGAGCAATTCCTCTAACTCACCGTCATCGAACTTTCTCGGTGCACCTGAACGATCGTTGTCTTCTAAATAAAAATTTCCGGTTTTAAATCGTTGGTACCGCTTTTTGCGTGTTCTGTAAGATACAGCGTTCTCTCCAAGTGCCGCACAAATCATTTCAGTAGCTTCAACAGCTGATTTCCTAAGCTGGAATACAAAGAGTAAACAGTGACGCAAATTATACTTCTCGCAGACCATATTGCTTGAAATATTTGCATAGGACTGGAAACTCTTAGAGCGTTCGTCACACGACTCTTCTTAAAACTAGAAGAATTCAGTCAGAAGTTATGATCGTAGAAAAAAGGTGGAAGGAACTTATTTGCACACCTAATCATTTCTTAGAAGAAGCAAATTTATATCGCTCGTGCACAAGAAAAACGTCACAATTCAAAATTTGCCAGTTTTCGTTTCATTGCATTAAAATACTCGCCAGAGTATTATAACAATAATATATTTTGAATATATAACATTTTTATGTTAATACATACTTATAAATAGACAGCGGATCTTTATGGAAAATAAAAATGTTCCACCTGATTTGCAACAAAGTGGAGTGAAATAGATAATTGTTTTCTTACTTAATATGTTTAATAGGTTAAAAATAGTGTCATAGTATATTTTTAAATAACTCTAATGTTTTCACTGTTTGACACTACGCCTACTCATTTTTGTCATAAATTCATAAAATCCGCTGTCTACATATATTAGCTTATAGATCTAGATAAATTAACTTATAAATCTAACCCCATCGATAACCCTGTTAGGTTTTATTTGTTTTTACTTGCAGTCAGAGCAGCCACTTTGAAGCGCTTTCCTGTAAAATTTGTATTTTTACATTTATGACGTTTTTCGTATACATGAGCGATATGTTCTCCAATCACTATACTATATCGACAATGAACAAGATAGAATTTAATTTCGGTTCAAAGGTCAATTTAAAGTTAAAGCCACACATATTTAGTAGATTTTGTTTTCTAAAAGCTTCATTACCAGTCTGACTCGATATTAGGGGTTAAGAGGGATATTCCCATTCACTCAAATTTAGACAATTTGCGAGATCAAAAATGGTTACGTTATGATAGCTCAAGTTTCAAAATTTGGTATAGTTGTTTGCTCGTATTTCAGAATAACCTCACTGTAATTTTAATGCGTCTTAAATATTTATTTAAATTATTCTATGATTCTAGCAGCATATAACTTTTCATAGCTGTCATGAAAGATGAAGGTCACCCTCATTCTTTTATATAGCACTACATATTTTTTAGTACATAATATTATTGCTTATGTCAAGACGAGTTCAACTGCCTTGTGTACTATGACCTCGACATGACCTCGACAGTAAGGTTTTAATAGTAAAGCAGGCTCGAGTTATTGATATTTCTTTCGAGCGAACGATATCAACAACCGGCGAGGTCACAAAGAAATAGCAGAACCTCAGGATCTAAGAAATAACACAGGCGTTATGGTTTTTCTTATATCAAGACGTGTGTAAGAAGCGGATGTTCTTCAATCGTGGAGTGAATTATCGTTGCTCGAGGACCTGACAGAGGCGTCCAGCAACTTTTCATCGGTAAACGGACGAGTAGCTTTAAATGACATTACATATTTTTTAGTACATAATATTAATGCTTATATCAATACGAGTTCAAAGGGCTAGTATACGATGACTTCGACATGACCTCGACAGTAAGGTTGTAATAGTAAAGCAGGCTCGAGTTATTGATATTTCTTCCGAGCGAACAATATCAACAACCTGCGAGGTCACAAAGAAATAGCAGAACCTCAGGATCTAAGAAATAACACAGGCGTTATGGTTTTTCTTATATCAAGCCGTGCGTAAGAAGCGGATTTCCTGCAATCGTGGAGTGAATTATCGTAGCTCGAGGACCTGGCAGAGGCGTCCAGCAACTTTTCATCGGTAAACGGACGAGTAGCTTTAAATGACATTACATATTTTTTAGTACATAATAGACGAGTTCAACGGACTAATATACGATGACTTCGACATGACCTCGACATGACCTCGACAGTAAGGTTTTAATAGTAAAGCAGGCTCGAGTTATTGATATTTCTTTCGAGCGAACAATATCAACAACCGGCGAGATCACAAAGGACTAGCAGAACCACAGTATCTAAGAAACAGCACGTACGCGAGGGTTTTTCTTATATCAAGATGTGTGTAAAATGCGATCGTGGAGTGAGTTGTCGTTGCTCGAGGACCTGGCAGAGGCGTCTAGAACTTTGCATAGGTAAACCGCCGCGTAGCATTAATCTATTCGGCGGGGCTCGATTAGCCGCGGCTTCATACGCGTCTCCGGTCGGCATTCCTTGTAAATTTAATCCCGTTTGGTTGGCAGGGCCGGTGTGTGCTCGAACAGGCGCGCGATTCGATTGTCACGCGACGCCGGCAGAAATACCAAATAAATCGGCGAGGGGCTCGTTAAATGAGCCGCCCTATTTGGCGTTGCAAATTGTCAGCGTCCACGTAGGAATGGGATACAAGGTTCGATTACGCGGGTATACGAGGTGCAAGGAACGGTATCTCGGCCTAAAGGAGAAGTACAAGGGCTATTAATCCGGGTCCCGAAGCGGGTACATAAACGGCCGCTGCTATCCGCCGACATTTCTATGGACGTATATGTATGTGGCGTCATAGTCCTCGTCCTCCTTGTCGTCGTCCTTGTCGTACCGTTCCGTTCTGTTCCGTTCTGTTCCGTTCCGTTCCGTTCTGTTCCTCCGCCGGAGAGCTTTTATTTTCTCAAATCGATGCCCTGCCTGCGTGCCAGCATTGTCGCGCAGAAACTACGGCTTTGTATGCATATGTAAACGCGGTTTACTCGTAGAAATTGCCGGGCATTGTACGCGGACCAGTTCGACGGCGGGACCCCGCCATTCTTCTGGCTTAGGAAATACCGAGGACCCTATTTCACGCACATGACCGTGCCCTGCACACAACGCGTACAAATCCTGCAACCAAAATTTCAATTACACCGTCAAATCTTGTTTATCTCGCCGAAGTTCCACGGGTTCGCGCAGCGACAACTGCTGAAGACTTCTTTGCTCAACGTTGATTTGAAAGACTCCAATCTAGGACTAGGCTAGTTTCAAAGGTATAGCAATTCGATCACATTTTTTCAAAATGTTTGATCCCTGAATCATCCAGGATTTTCATTCGTTGCAAGAGCTATTCACATGGAAATATTCTCTTGCCCTTTAACGCTGCCCATTATTGAAATTCTCTGATGTAGGAAGTGTCAATTGATTTTTACTTGAAATGCAGCGAAAACTGCTTACTCGCTTGATATTGATATCAGGGTTGCGCTCTGTTACCACTTTTTGAAGTCACTTCAACATCATGTACTAAAGTCGGAAATGTGGTACCACTTTTTAAACATTATATTAACCCGGTTCTTCGAAGATTTTCTGGATTGAAATAGAAGGAACTCGGCTGAATATGGTAATGAGGCGACGGGTGTTGGACGGTAACAATTTTTTAAAAATTGTCGAGCCCTGGGTCTTCAAGTATTTTATAAGAGACAAGAACATGCGTGGTGTTAGCTCGAAACCGCAAGGCAGTTCACGCAGAAATGCAAATAGCGGGTCCCTGAACTGTCCTTCGGGCACGGTAGTTGAATGGGAGGATAGGGCCCAAGGGGAACCGACCAGGAAAAAAAGATCTTCAAGTATTCTGAATGATTACAAGAGCTCAGTCTCCCAGATTGAAATAAAAGGGGACCAGTCGAATATAGCGAATAGGTTCCGAACCCGCGGCGTTTAGGGAACCGCTTCGCGATCGCTATTAATCTCGGCGATACCGTCGCGTCGCTGTCTAATCCGAGAAAGTGGTCGTCCGCCCTCAGCGGACAGGGGGATCTGTTGATTGTGAGAAATCGCGGGATCAGTGAAAGCACGAGGTTCGCGTAAAACCCGAGTGGAGTATGTGGTCGTCTTCTTCATCCGAGGGCTCCGGCGATGCTAAAAAGCGATGATTGAATGGTCCCGCGACTTCCGAGGGGATATTAATTTTCATATTGAAGTGCCTCCATATTGCGATGGAACGGGACTCACGCGTAGAACGTCCACAAAGAACCGTCGCTTTCCAACAACCGAAAAACTTTCTACCTTCTACCGAGGAATCGCAGGAAGAACAGAAACATCGGGTCGATGGATCCAGCTAATTCCCCGATCGCTTCCGTTCCAGCTGGAATTATGGAATCGCTGTTGGAATCGACACCCGGAATTGATCGAGGTGTTGAAACGACTTATGACGCATCGAGCCATTAAAGACAGCAGCCGTAAAAATAAGATCTGCCAGATGACGATGATGATGACGATGGTGAAAGCTCGAGATGATAGCACCGCGGCACCACGCCGTGCCCCGCAGGATACCACCACGATATCCCGGCGAGAGCAAACCGTTCGAATAACTCGTCGGCTTTTCGACGTAATCAATTCTATGCGAGGGCGTACCAACACCTTTCACTTACACATGTCGATCGGCCCGAGCCGTAAAAATCCTCCAGGGTCCTCTTAATCCGACGGAGAATCGGCCAGGTGATGCGATATCGGCGAAAACTTATCAATTCTTCGTTATCGTTCATTCCTTCACCCTCGCACAATTCTCCCAGATAAACATCATCAGATTATACCTCGTAAAATTTTATGTTCTACATTAATTTTCAAGAGGCGGGCGCTTTTGACGATCTCATGACAGTTGTTGTCCGATCTATTCGAATCCTATCAACTTTAGATATTTTTCAAACTATTTCTTTCAAATGTGTTAAGTTGGAGTTAATATTACAAATAGCTAATAATTTTGAAATCGATTGCTGGGAAATTTTATTTCAGGTGGGACATTACTAACGCGTGGTCAAAATGGATCCATCGTTCGAGGGTTAAATTAATTTAAATAACCAATATATGGACCGTTTATTTTGAAAGTGGTGTAAGTCCTTTTTAAAAAAAAATGAGAAAAAAATTATTAAAAATGATTTTAAGTGATATTTGTTATTTCAAATTTGAAATTAAATGTTATTTACAACTGACTAATTATGAAAGTGGTGTAAGTCCATTTGCAGCCTGGAAATATATATTATTTTAGTTAAATTCGCCTAAAAGAAATTTATATAATCAAATTATATATTGATAAATTAGTACAAACATTCCCAGACTTCACATAATTAACCCATATTTTCTAATTGTCAGATCTGCTAACATTTAATTTTCTCGAAACAAAAGAAAATGGACTTGCACCACTATCAAAATAAACGGTCCATATACTTGCAGCTGGCTACTAGAAAAGTAGATTTTAGATAGGACGATGATCAAATCCAAAGTGTCGTCGTCATGAAATACTAAAACAAATGGTAGCAAAGAAAAGTCATGCACTATTGTATTACTATACATCCGAATATTTCGCTTCCTCCCCAAATATTGTACTATTCCGTTTTGTCATAAATACATAAAATTGGTAGTTTACGGATTAAGAATCAGCTTGATTTGATTTTTATGTTTTGGTCCACTCTGAGCATGAAACATGCATTTGTACGCGATATAGAACCAAGAAACAAGTAATTGAAAGCATATAAAAAATTGTTCTGTACGACGAATGAGAATTGTTTAATTATTGAACGTGTCGATGAGACAGCCTGTTAAGGGTTGAAGTTTCCTTCCAGCATTGGAGGTTCACGATGGTTCGTTCGACGATTGCTGGAGAGAAGGAATCGATTCGGTAATTCAGTTGGTGTGCGAGGAACGGAACACACGCGTGTCAATAAAAGAGGATCGCCGGATTCACCGTTATTGCCGCCCCGAACGGCTCGGTTTCCCCCCCGGTCCCCTCTAAAACACCTTTCTCCCTTCTTTCGAAACAGAAACTGACCTGAATCGCGGTGCATCTATCACGAGGAAGAATCGCGACAAGACACGAATACATCTCGAGGGAACAGAGCGCACAGGTACCGGCGCGGCTGTGCGGTGTGGCGGCCGCTGTGTGTTCTCTTGCTGGCGTGCCGGTGTTATTGCATGGCGCAAGTCGAAGAGCTGCAGCCGGCTGCAGGTGCACCGCTTCTCCACGCTCGATCCGAAGACGTTTCGGTGTGCATTGTGATCGAATGATATAATAAAGGCTGAAGTCCGTGGGAAACGGAGAGCAGAGCCACCTGACGCACCGTCAGCAACGTCGTAGAAAGTCTTCGTATACAGGATGATCCTATCAAACTGTGTCACCGGATCGTATCGAACCTACGAAAACGCGCTGTCGTATGCTACAGCAATTATGAATAGTCTTCTTCTTCGTTTATTACTTTATCCACCGGCAGCTGTTTGATTGAATCGCTCCGTAGCCAATCGGTGTAAAACCAGTTTTCTTGTATCCGTTTATTTGAACAGTTGAATTTTATTTCTTCTACACTTCAGTTAATTTATGTGTCAGCTGGTAATTTACAAATTCAATTTTTCAGAATTAAGTATCAAAAGACTTGATTATGTTAGGTTTCTTGCTCAGCTTTTACACTGTTTAGCTTCTGAAGTAATACAGGCAATTCAATTGAATTTGGACATTGGAATATCTTTTTCAAAGTTAAGTCATATGAAAATTGATTTTCTTTCGTAATATGAATAATAAATTGATAATAATACGACAGTATTTCTAAACTCTTCCAGTACTTTTAATGTTTTAAATTGCATCTACTTATAAAAGGATAATGAGAATTCGGTGTAACTAGACTTTCATTTACAAATTTATCACAATTTCTTTTCTTAAACGATTTGCTTCAATTTAATACGATTTGTACTTATTCTAGACCTGCAAAGGCTGCTGCCACTGAACATAAGATTTTATTTGATTCTACTTTCTTCAAATTCTTGCATAAATATCCGCGGTCAACTGACAATTCAATAATGTTACGAATGTAGCGTCGGCAAATCTAACGGAAATGTATGCAGGAAGGGAGCTAGGAGTGAATGAAAATTTATAGGAATCTCGCAGACCTACCATAACGATGAAGGGTTAATTTGTCTATGGTAAAGGCAGGTGGGAACCGTAGATCGAAACAGGGAACGCAATGATAAAGTTCCGGAGCGAGCGGCTGGAAAGCGGATCGGAATCGAGAACGAATTTTGTAGGAATTATGGTTTCCTCGTGGTGTCGATAAGTGCCGGCAATCACGAAGAAAGTGTGTACGACACGCCTTTTACGGGGCCAATTTGTCACGCAATAACGTTCCGCGAGAACTGCCGAAAGGCCCGGCAAAAGGGAAAAGCTGTGGAACGACGATTCAATAGTCCCCGCATGTTTCATTAATCAAAACATACAAATCGTGACGTTGACAACCGCCGCTCGTCACGCGAAGATCCACCGCAAAACTTTTCGTAACTCGTCGAGGTGAAATCGTCACTTGTGCGAATATGCCGAAGACGACAGACCGAAGGGCCATTCGTGGTCGTGCTCCCGTCCCCCTTCCAAAGCCGATGCATCCAGCCTAACCGACCACCGGAACTAGGTCGTGTCTGTGCGACCGCGAGAAATTTCAATAATAACCGTGCGTGGTCATTCCCCGGTGGCAATTTCGCGTTACGCAAACGACCGAGAGAGCGGACGCTGTATCTCACGGCTATCCGGGACCAGAAACCGTGTTTTTCTGGACGCTTAACATTCGATTTACACGGCACCGAAAACCTCCGCACGAACCTCCATCGATGCGTCCGCCAGCTTCCGGACCTGCAAATCATAACCCATAAATTACACAGCCCTCCTTTGATCGACCTGCAAGCTTTTCTTCCGATGCGTGCTCCTTATGGCGTACCTCTGCCATACCTGCTGAAATTGTATTTGCCAAATTTTTTCACGCCACCCTCTAAAATTCTGTCATTCGGTACGAAAATAATTCTTTTTCTTTTTTATTAAATTAAGGTTTAACGTCGCATCAACATCTAGGTCATTAACGACTAACTTCTATTGTGTTTATATAGATTTTGTTGAAGTGGTTAATATTTTTTAGGAATTCAATGGTGTTTGTTACACGCTTTTCAGATGCGAGGGCCGTGTTCTGGTTGATTCCAAATTTGAGTCGCTGGGTGGAGAATTTTTGGCAGTCATGTGAGATGTGGTGGGCTGTGAGCGGGGTGTTACAGCAGATTGGTGGATCTGTCTTCTTTATGAGAAATTCATGTGTCATCTTGCAGTGGCCCGTTCTCGGACGGGAGAGGACGATTCTTTCATTTCTGCTCGTGTGCTCACGTGGGATGTCTTGGAAAAAATTTGTGATTAAATTATGTATCTTGGATGGTTTCGAGTTCCATACGTTATTCCATTCTTCTTTGATTTCTTCTTTTACGTAATTGATAACTTCTTGAAGCGGGATTTGGGTTGTTTGTAGTTCTGTCTGTATGGTGGATGCCTCTTTGGCGCTCGAGTCTGCTTGCGTGTTTCCAGCTATTCCTCGGTGCGAGGGGATCCGTATGATGAATATCTTTTTGTTGGTAGCGACAAGTTCCGTGTACACTGTTAAGATATTTTTAATGATTTCATTTTTGTTGTGTTTCATGGTGTTTTCTAAGGCTTGGGTTACGCTCATAGAGTCGGTGTAAATTACGTGGTCTTGGAAATCAGAGGTGTATATATGTTTGAGAGCGTCGTGTACTGCATAGGATTCAGCGGTAAAAATGGATGTTTGTATAGGTAGGCGTTTTTTGACGATGTCCTCCTCTGATATAATAGCGTATCCTACTCCTTGTTTAGATTTAGATGCATCCGTGAAAAGTTTTTTGCAGGATGCATATTTGTTATCAAGTTCTAGGAACCTGGTCCTATGTTCAAGATTTGATCTTAATTTCTTGTTGCAGTCTGCGAGGGGTGTGTCTATTTCCGGAGTTTTGATGAGAGAGGAATTTTATCTTGCTTGCGATCTATGATGATTTCTTTTAGTGTCATGATCGAGGGAAGGTATTTTTTAATTGTAACATATAGTGGTGATGGCCGCTTTGGTTTTTTTTTGTATAGTTCACAATATCTGTTATTGAATATGTATTGGTGCGTCGGATTTCTAGGAGTGGAAGATATTTTAAGTACATAGGAAATAATTCTTGTAAGAGGTGAAGTTAATCGTATACGAGGACGACGTGGTACAGTGACGTTAAAGTTACGATATTATGCGAATGGGAATATGTGAAGGAAAGATTTTGATTACGACTAAACGTTCTTCTTGTGCAAAAATATGTATGATAATAGTATTGCAATGTAATTGTTTCAATATTACAATTAACTAATGCTCATATTTTTGTAAATATACGAGGTGAGATCAAAAAGTAAGGTTACTTATTATTTTTATCAAAATATATTTATTTATTCATCAATATTTATGTTGCCCCCTTCAAAGTAATCCCCCTCAGATATAATAAACTTGAGCCAGCGCTTTTTCCAATCCTCGAAGCACTTTTGGGTATAGCTTTCAGCTCTTCCAGCGATGCAGTCTTTATCTCCTCGATCAACTTCCATTGGGACGATTGGACTTTGGTTTCGACGTCGTAACCGTATACCCACGATTCGTCACCAGTTATGACCCTTTTGAGCAAATTAGGATCATCATTGACGTCATTCAACAGCTCCTGAGCGATGATCATGCGACGTTTCTTCTGGTCAAAACTAAGCAGTTTCGGAACAAAC
>CM052202.1:13104518-13132147 GCA_028455805.1 Lasioglossum figueresi
AGAAACCCCGTGTTTGTATTATCAAAAAATTAGAACGCGAATCCCATACCCTTGCAATCCTGGAAACGAGTTCACCGCCTGAAGGACAATCTAAACGATAACAAAATAAATAACCTGCTAAATTTCATCAAGGAAACTAAACTTATCAAACAAATAATATAGAATATTCTGACTTCTTGTATGATATCGCTAAGAACCTAGCAGTTGACGCGACATAAAACTATAGATTAGAATAAAATTGTTCGTTTCAGACGAACTTTTTGAAATCACATTTTGGCTTTCAGGCCAAGTGCCCCACACCGTGCGCCGTGTAGATCGCAAGAACTACTTTTCTCGCGCCATGTGGCTCGGCCCGGGCATTCCCACACTTAGCATCCCGTGGTCATTCTTCTTCTTCGTCTTCGTTTCTTTCCATGGTTGCTCGCCGACTTTTCAACCCTGCAATCTTTCGCTGGCCCCCACGCCGGGTCGGGCTAATTCTAGGGCACCGAAATGTATCCTCGCAGAATCGTACGAACGGACAAACTGGCCGAAAGAACAACGGGAAGAGCAACAGAAGCGGCGCGTCTGCGGAGGTAAACAATTAAAATACACAAGCTTGTTCGGCGCGCCGGCAGGCTCCGTTCCCGAAGATGAAGATGCAGTGGGCCGGACAAGAAACAAAAGCACCGATGGAAATAACTGTACTTCGACGTACACGCGGCTCTGGAACCGGAGCTGTCTCGTAAATCGTCCGCGCCGCGTTTATGCCACCTCTAATACCGGTTCTCCAGAGCCTTCGGAGGTCGTTTCGAAAATCACCGATCCGCGTCCAAAGTACAGTGCAGTGTCGCATACAACATTTTAATCGTTCAGAAAATTTTTTAGAAACTCACTAAACACAGTCGAAACCTAATTTTTGAACCGATACACAGCGTGACATTTCGATCATTTAGGGGCATTAAATTCTGAATGATGTTGTTTCTTCTATTTATCATGTATTTTGTTAAAACTACTCGAAATATGATGATTTCAAATTACCGAAAATACGTATTTTAACTGTTGCAAATTATTTCATTTCTGCCTACATAAAATCACAACTTCGATATTCAATGAAGAATGAAATTCATATTCGCTAAACAGTGATAAGTGTTCTTAAATTTTGTATGGTAATTGTTTGTTAGTAGTCATAAATTATGCAGGGTCTCTAAAGTATATACCAGATTTTTAAACCAAAAATATTGAAAACTTACCTTAAGGAGTGAAATTATCGCCGAAACAAACAATATGTGGAATAATGGTCAAACAAATAATACTAAACAAAAGACAAAAACTATGAAATGTAATAACAATCGAACGCAACAACAGTTAAACAATGACAAATAAAAACAATAGCCATTTAATGCAGTAACAATAGAAGTGGAGGTTTATGAATATCGACAGACACGTTGTTGCTCGGATAAATTGTGTTAGACGACTGCACGAGGTGACTGCGTAAGGCTGTTGAAAACAAATGAAAACTCCTATAGACGCAGACAAACGCAAAATTTGTTTTGGTATCTGAATAGACGAGACTTCAATGTATACATTCGGTGTAGTTTAAAGTCCATATTCGCCCATATAATAAAGTTTTACTCTATAGACCATTGGTAAAAACTGAAAAGTTCTTCGATTTTGTATGATTATTGACCATGATAAATTATATGTATAATACAATATTTAAAAACAAAAAATATTGAAAACACACTGCAAAGGATTGAATAATCAGTAAAACAAATATAATAAAAATTGAAGTTCAAATACACACTTTTATTCGAGTAAAGTATCACCGACGATTGATGTAGTTTCATCATTTGAGTAGGCAGAAGAGATCACTCGAGGTTTATTTTTCTTATCTGAATGCGATGAAAAGTTAAAAACAATAGTGATTCTGGGTTACGGAGATATTGTTTTCAAGGTAAGAGTAAAATTCCCCTAAACGATCGAAATATCACACTATGCGATGCTTGGAATACAGAGTTTGATCCAAGTCTTTATGCAAAATTAAAATCTGTCTTTTGCTGTTTTACGCGATGTTCAAAGAACTACTGCAACTTTTAATTCAATTATTACGACTATCTCCTGAAACATTTATAACTAGACTGTGGATTTTACGCATTTTTAACAAAACCGAGTAGCTTCAATTTAACACATTAGACAGAGCAAAAGAATTTAAGAATATCAATATATTCGTTTGAAGCTGTTCAAATCAATAAAGGAAGAATGGAATGTCTATTTCTGAGTCATCGATGGATACAAACAATTTTTATTTTGTATGAGGTTCCGCAGTCTGATTACAACATACCTGAAGTTGAATATTTTGAATTGAATTATTATAAAATTGTTTTAAGACATTTTCTAGTTTCAGAATTAGAATTATTTTAAGATCTTTAAGTGTTTTAACTTGCTTAAAATAATGCATTGGGTTGGCAAGAAAGTGATTTCGGTATTTTAATTTGAAATGAAACCTAATTGTTTTATTGAAGCATTGAACTTCGATCATCGAACAAAATGGAAAATATTTTATTGATCGAAGTTCATTGTTTGAATAAAAAAATTAGGTTTTATTTCACCTTAAAATACCGAAATTACTTTCTTGCCAATCCAATACATACACATAAATGCATACGATCTGCAGTATAGTGATGAAATTAGATTGTTATATGTATATATCAGAATGATAAAGAAAAAGTGGGTCATCCCACAAAGAAAAATAAAACGGAAAAGGATGAGAATATTGAATTGCGACCGAATTGTTGATACAAACGTTCTTGTCGCTTTTGTCCTTTTTTGCGGAGGATGTATAATATAAAACGATACGGAAAGGAGGCTTTGATAAGTAGCAAGGACAATGAACGGTGAACTTCCTTTTGGGTAGAAAGCAGGAGGTGGTTCATTGTGGGAAGGAGGTGATGCGTGGAGGACGCTGACACGAACAACGTCACGAGACTAAATGGTCAGAAAGGGGGGCGGGTGGTCAGTGTCGAGGCCCTTTCATTTTGGGGCCCGTTCGTGTGGAACCGCTAAGTGGACTCTGCGGCTCTGTTGACCGACATAAGTTGTCATTTAAATGCGACGTGGGTGCCCGTTCCGGGGAAAGAAACGAGCACGAGAACCCTCGGCTGTGAAATCGTATATCTGGCGAACCTACTTCAGAATTATGGAAATTTCTTCTTGACCATTCAACGGATAACTTACACGGAATAATATTTAACAGATAAACAACCGAGCACTAGAAGTGGCCCAATTAGGTGTATTGCCTTTCAAAATAACAGACCGCATTTATCAAGACGTTGCACGATTGTTTTTACAAAATTCGTCCACGAAATCATCTTTAAACAATTGTAACATAAAGAATCTAAAACCAAAGTGATTTTAACGGGTCCAATTATTCGTCATTTTGACCATAATTGGTCCAAAATGAACCAATTTTTGAAATTCTAAAGATGTTTTGGGAATTGATTGAATACATTTTTTTATCCCAGTATATATTATATAATAAAAATCGCACAAAATATAAATAAATTAAATATTGTTATCTTTATAATACGGTACACGTTACAGGTCACTTTTGATCGCCTGTAGGTTTAGTATTAAGGGAAGTATGCTTTTTTGGAGGTAGGTATTTTTTCATTTTTTGCAGAATCTGTAGCTATCAACATCAAGTTTTTAGAACATCTAATACCATACTAGATGTGCATTTTAGTCGAAGAGAATTTCGATAATTTCGAAATGTGGCTGCATTCAACAGGCGATGGTAGGCTCAGCATTAAAAAGAAGTCATTTATTCTTCAAATATTTGTTAATTTTGCCGAACGTTTATTTTATATTTTTGATACGATTTGTTCGCATCCACCGACCGCTCAATTAGCTTCAATCATGAAAAGTGCTTCGATCGAACGAAGGATTATCAAGCGATCGGCAACTGCGAGTTCGTATAAATCGTTTTAGATCTCATTGAAACTCTCGTGTCTCGTTTCCGTTATCTTTCACTCTGAGCGACTTCCAGCTGTAGCTTCTCTTAATGATCGTCGATCAGGGTCTATTCAGATGCAAATGAGGTAGCCGTTAAACGGGGAGGACAATTAAAAGAATATTAAACCACGTCAGGTTGGAACGACTCATTGTATTGCCTTTTCCATCGTGACGAGGAGATTCCTTCGGCTGTAATTAATGGACATGAATTACCATTTTGTCAATTATAATTTGCAAATTGTGCGATCCTTCTGTAAGTTTAACTAATGATTTCCGTGCGATCTAAAAAACTATGGTAGATTATTTTATTAATAGCGTTGATCTTTAGAGATCGAGTCACTGTACAGTTTTTTTATATCGGTTTTAGATTCCTTTGAATATAATTAATGGACGCGAATTACCATTTCATATATTCTTCAAATGCTATTACTCTTTCGCGAATGTATAAATCAACCTCTGTATGATCTAAAGAATGATAGAGAGCTTTGTCAACAACGTCGATCTCTCGTGGTCCATGTGAAACCGGAAACCGGTCGCCCCAGGACATCTAATTCGCTCCCCTCGTCCCTCACATTCTGGTAAAATAATATTCGGGTACACGTGTTGTGTGAACACTATCCACATGCGACCTCATGAAAATCTAGTAGCTGGTATTAGATTCCTCGGTAACTAGGTGCTGATGAGATTTCAAAAAAGTCTCCACCACTGCAGAAACGACATCGTGTCTAAGAAATTCCGTCTGACAAAAGACAAAGGCTCGAACAATACAACAACAACGACAATAAAATTGGTAACAATTCGTACCAACGAATAACAAATATTTCTCAGATTCTTCGATTCAATATTTCTCTTAGTTAATCTTTCGAATCAACATTTCTCTGTCCTGACAATTATCCACAAAATTAACGGGACACTTTGCAGACGTGTCCAGCGACTACTTACCTTTATTTCCTTAAAATAATTTGTCAGTTTTTATTGCATAATATTAAAAATATGCAATGGTGTCTACCATCGTATTTAAATGGACATTGCTAAGGGGACCATTATTATTTATGTCAGTGTTGAATTATCGAATCAAGTGCTATTTGTCGATTACTATTCCAAAACTAAGCGAACCTTATTCTTCTTATTCTTTAATTTTCCATTTGTTTTTGCTTCAAATTGCTAAGTAAAGTATCGAAATTTTTTTAGGGAATATTAGACAAGTTCCCAATTTCATTTTAATACATGATTCACTGTTTAATATCATAAAATATTATAACTCTTCAACCTTGTCCACCATTGTGTCTAAATGGAACTCATTCCTCAATGTTCCATTTGCTTCCGCGTTAAATCGCTAATTTAAATATTGACATTTTCAAGGAAATGAACTTTAAGTTCGTATATTACGTATTATTTATTACTATACATAGAATATATGAGAGCTATCCGACATTGTCTAGTCTCCGCCACTGCAAAAACATCTAGCACATACATCTACAACATCTAAACATCATGTTTAGGAAATTTCGTCTGACAAGAAACAAAGGCTTGATCTTGTTTTCATTGGACAAGAATACTCGAACATTATAACAACACCAATAAAGATGGTAACAATCCGTACCAACAAATAACAAGTATTTTTCAGCGAAAAGTCAATTTTTGCAGAGCGCGCTCGCACAAATAACAAGCTCCCTCGTGTGCAGCGTAGAATGCAGAACACGGTGCACGTTGGAACAAACGGGAAGCTGTTCGATTAAACTTTCAAAATTTCGGACAATTCGTGCTCGAATTTTGGCTGGCGTTTCACAATGAATGGCGTGACATAGAGCGGCTCGCGTGGCTTTCATCCTCCCCGTGATTGATAGCGGCGCGTCTCAAACTCTCTCTCCCTCCCTTGTCATTGTTTTTCACCCACGCTGCTTGCCAGTAATCAACGGCAATCCGACCACTCCATTGCGGATCGCACAAAGACACTGCCGGATCATTGTCCTTTGAAATGGATACGAAGGAGGAGGGCTCCTTCTTCGAGGACCGGAATGCTCCTTGTTCTGGTAGACGCTATCTCCTCGGGACAGTCTTATCGAGACGATAAACGAAGAGCAGCGAGACGGGGGTGGGAACACTCGGTGCAAATGTTCTTTCCATAAAATTCCTGGATCCGGCCGAATTGATCCCTCCGGCTAAACGTCTCTATTCAAATATCACGTGGAATACAATAAACAACGTTCTCTTGCTTTTTTTATTAACCTCTCCATTTTTTATTAACCACGGATTACCACTTATTCATTTTACCAGATTACCAGTTATTTATTTAACGGTGCATTTTACAAAATTTGTAGAAACGCAGTTCTCTTTATAAGATCTTGACATGAAAATATTGACGTGAAAATCTTTTTCACACTTCCACGTATGCTCTAAATAAATTCAATCTTAATACAAATATGTTCTAATTTGAACGATTTAGTTGTGACTCGTTGCAAGTGCAGTCTTCTAATGTTTTCATAGTTTCGTATTTTGCCCCTATTAATTTCTGCTGTAAATGCATTTAACCCTTACGTCGATAGCGACATATCGGGTTTCCCATTTTCAATTTCTTTTTATAATATCTTTCATACATTTGTTGACAAATAGCAAAATGTTCTAATTTGAACGATTTAGTTGTGACTCGTTGCAAGTGCAGTCTCTTCTAATGTTTTCATAGTTTCGTATTTTGCCTATTTGTTTCTGCTAAAAATGCATTAACCCTTATGTCAATAGCGAGGTATCTGGTTACCCATTTTCAATTTATTTTTATAACTTCTTTCATACATTTGTTGACAAATAGTAAAATGATTGGAGATTTTGTATTCTCCGATGATCACAGTTTGTATTTATATTGGTATTATTATATATTGGTTATATTATATTACTGAATATCGTAGAGAATTATGGTTATTGACATAATCATAAGGGTTAAACCTGCAGTCTAATCATAAGGCAACGAGTTAAAATTTGCGTTTCAAGTAGCAGAGATTTAATGCATTTGAACAAGTATTCTCAAGTTTGAATATTGCAGACGTTCGACGGCCTAAGTCCGAAGGTTCAAGGAACGACTCCTTCTGGCTGTCCTGCAGCCGACCGACCGTTGGTTTGTTCCACTGTTTATCCACGTGCGAGTGAACGCCGCGCTGAAGTATCATAAGCCGGGGGTTAAGATAATGTTTGCTTACAGAAAAATTGTCGGTTGACTACGAGGAGGCGGGAACACATTTTTAGCTGACGTAACGCACGCGGAAGGTGTCCGACTATTTTTATAACCGCGCGAGGGAGAAACCAATCGCTTCTGTCTTTGCTTCTGCAGACTTTCTACTAAATCTCTACACTTTAAGAAAATAATTGTTCAATACACTGTAAATAGGATTACAAGACTGGATCAAATATTAACTGGACTTTGTATTACACAACATGTACAGTTGACCTTATCTACATTAGACCCAGTTTCGATCAGTATACGATCGATATGTACTTAAATTAAATAAACTTTTCCACATTTTCGTAACTATTTCAAAATTCTGAAAGTAATAGACGAAATTGTATCGAAATCAACACGTTGACTGGCGTTGACTGGCGTTGGTTGTCAACCACACCAAAAAATCCCACAAAATTAAATTAATTTAACAACTGTAATCGTTAAACTGCAGAGAATTAAGAGCTTTTAAACAATCAGAAAAGCAACAAATGGCATCAAGTTTAAATATTCATGAACATTCAATAAATTAAGATGTTAATAAAATCGTACGCTACATCGGAAAATATTTATATTTTATTAAGTTTATACATATACATTTTCTCCCTTCTATGTTCCAGTAACTGTTGGTGCTGGGTCAAGCATAATGATAAACAAAGTTTATCAAGTTTAAATATTCATGAACATTCAATAAATTAAGATGTTAATAAAATCGTACGCTACATTGGAAAATATTTATATTTTATTAAGTTTACATATACATTTTCTCCCCTCTATGTTCCAGTAACTGTTGGTGCTGGGTCAAGCATAATGATAAACAAAAGTGTATTAAATAGTAAAAAAAATAGTAAAAAAGTGTAGAAGCGAAGTCAAGGTGTCGCTAAATATCCCTTAAAAATATATTTTCATTTTATTCAACAATTTCTGAAAACCAAATCTTTTGTTTCACCAATATTTTTAACTTTATATGATACAATCATTTAACATTCTTCAATATTAAAAAGAAATTCAACTATTTCATCAATGAGAATGCGAGCAGCTTCATTAAATCTCACTGGATTCCGTCCGATATTGGGATTTATGGTAATGAAAGAGCTGATCTCTTAGCAAAAGAGGCTTCCTCCTACAGCATTCCATGTATTTCTAGTATTCCCTTTACCGATTGCTTTGAGACATTTTGTAAAAAATGTTTGATAACACTTGCTCCGCTATAAAAACCGAAGGACTACACAAGGGTAAAGCCTATTTCCAGCAAATCTTCAGTGAAAACCGTCTTCCGTGGTTCTGACAGCTAAATCTATCCCGTTCGGCTGTTGTCACTATCAATAAATGTAGAGCAGAGCACTATCGCCTGGCTGCTTCTCTAGCTCGCATACGCATCGTTAATGATCCCAAATGCAGTTCCAAGGTGGATTATGAGACACTGAACAATGTTTTATAGCAATGTAATTTGTATAATGAAGAAAGACTAAAATTAATTGAAAAGCATCGTAAAATCAATTTTCAGCTACCTACGGATGTTTCACTGCTAATAACCATGCCCAATATCAAGGCTTGCCTATAAATGTTGCCATGTTTCAAAAGCTGCGGTCTTAGTATACGTACAAGTATCCCATATGGGTTCTCATATAAGCATAAGAGGTTGGAACTTCTACACTGTGTCCAGTATACTTACGTGTTTTCATAATAATGTTTATGCATGCTTTGCACATATTCTTCTTCTGTAAAATGTTTCTCTTGTTTCTAATTCTTATATTAAATTCTTCATTATGTTGAAATGAATCACTTATGAGATAATCTACAATAAAAAAAAATCAGAACAAAATTGAAGAAAAGGTTCTGTTTTGTACAGTGGGTGTACAAAGTATTCGTACAGCTATTAAAGACGAATAACTTTTCTCAAAATAGGACTCCACAGCTTGAGTTTTTTTCGAGACGTTAGAAGGATTAGTTTACTAGCTAACGTGTAAATAATTTTACTTTTAATTGTTATTGGTCGCAATCGCGAAGGACAAAGTAAAGATGACGATTTTTAAATTTTTTGTCTGTGCCTGTAATGAAAATTGAAAACATGTATTTTGTAAATCTAAGTAGGTTATATGCATGTAAATAGTTTCATTGAAATTGGTTGACCCATGAAAAAGCTATGCGCATTGAATTTAGGGTTTCCGATTCATTTAAATCACAGATTCTTACAATTTTTGCTATCTTCGATCAATTATATTTCACAGCAACCTCGATCGATTTCTATAAAACTTTGTATATTTATATAACTTACTTAGACCTACCAACGGCACCTTTTAAATTTTCATTACAGGCACAGATAAAAAATTTAAAAATCGTGACCTTTACTTTCTCCTTCACAATTGCGACCAATAACAATTTTTAAAAAATTATTGACACATTAGCTAGTAAACTAATCCTTCTAACGTGTTACGTCCTAAGCTCCAGTCCTGCTCCAACAACAGTTGAAGATACGCGTCAGCGTATCGTCGCAGCATGTACGAATATCACCTCGGATGTACTTATCAGAGTTCAACATTCCTTCGGAGCTCGTTTACAACAATGTATCGACGTAGACGGCCATCGTTTCGAACATTTATAAAATACAGGTATTCTGCTTCCATATTTTAGTTTTATACGTTTTTTCTGTCCTTGACCTTGAATAACCTTGGAATAATTATAGTCACCGAATTCCTAATGAAAGGGACTATCGTTGTAGGTGTTTAAAAAAGGGTGGTTCCATTTAAAAAAGTCAAGGTGACCTTGATATCTCTAAAAAAAATGACATAACAACAAAAAATTTTTTGACATCGTGTCAGCCCTATTGTACCATTCAACTTTGTCCTTACCATATTTTACGTATCTTTAGAAACAACAAAGATATTTGAGGTGCAAACGTTAGGTGACTCACCCTTAGGGATTGCAATACCGGACCAAAAATACAATACCGGTATTATGAATTTTCATGAAGGGACAAAAACACAGTTGTTTAATAGAAAAAAAACATTAACTAATTTATTGACTTCATATTTGTTGAAATGTGATTGTAAAAAGCATAATGCATCTATTGAACTGTCATTAAGCCTTGAACGTATTTTTCTCCACAAATTACCTGCGGTTGAAAATGCTCTTTCCGCATCCACGATGGTTGGTGGTACCGTTAATAACGAGCGATATACTTTCTCTAAATATTTGCCTCGATGTCCTTCATCTTCTAACAACTCGGTCTCTCGTCCGACGGTTTTGGATAAATCTATTTTTTGTATTATTTTTGTATTATCGTTCGTGACAATTTTTTTATTTATAGCTAATTGTAATTTCTTCTCGAGAGACAATTCTTTTTCGATATTAACATCAACATCATCTTCAACGAATTCTTCTGGATAGATTTGTGTTTGGTTTTCATAAATGTTTTTGTGGAAATTGACGACGAACTTAATTAAATTTAACCTTGTTAGCTTCTCTTCTTCCTTTCCGTTTTCTTTTTTAAAGTCGTTATAATTATGTAAATACCTTAAAATATTTTCTGGTTCGCTATGCCTTTCCTGTATACGAATTTTCAATGCACCGTATAATTCCTCGGACAGTGGCGTGTCCTGATCTTCAAGCGATCGCAACATAAAATTTATTGCCGCATTCGCTGTTAATAAGTTGGAATCCTTCCGACATAATGCTTCCACAGCCAGCTTTTAATTTCAAAAATCGTTCCTTCATGAATAACAAACTATTCCAGCGTGTTTTAGAATCTAATATCAGCATAAGTTCTTTTTTTATTTCGGTAAGTATATATTTTTGTAAAACGGCATTTTTAGTAGGGGAACGTTTAAATATTTTAACAACTTTCCGGATTTTTTTTAATTACAGGAAGCAATCCTTGGTAAGTTAATATTTCGTCCTCGTTACTATTATCTTCGTCGTATTCAAACGAGGTACTTTCAACAATTGTATTATTATTTTCTTCATTGTCGCTCTCTTCGAAATCAGAATCAGAAGTTTCTAAATCCAGAGTATTTGGCTTCTTTTGCTCTTGATTTTGTTGATATAGCACACCGATTACTCCAAGTTGAATTCCATGAGCATAGCACAATTGCTGATTTGCATCGATCAACTTCCCAACTTTTTTCATCACCGTTGCTCCATCGGTAGTTACGCAGACAATATCTTCTTGTAGAGATAATCCATGTTCCTCCAATTTGCAGTTGACTACTTCTACACATTTTGTAGCTGGCATACTTCCTGAGACATGTGTGAGTCCTATATTCCAAATTTCTACACACAGTTTCACTAGGACAAACGGAAGAGTCAATTTGTTCGCAGTCGAGCGACAACTGAACTGTGATCATCGAGATCCGCCTTTATAGGCAGAAAAATGCCTTAAACGTTGTCGTTCATCGCCACAATGTTGCAAAGAATACAGCGGCATCGATACCACGCCGAAAAGAGCGCAGTGGCTTCAGCAGTTACCGCGGCAATGTGCTTTTATCGGCAAGCACAAACACACATCGTGAGCGGCGAACGTATTTCAAATAAGAGTAGATGCCCAAAAAAAATATTTATTATTTACAGCTAATACCGAAAATACCGGTATTTTAACTTAGCAAATACCGGTTTCACGAAATTGCAAAATAGCACGAAATACCGGTATACCGGTATTGCAATCCCTACTCACCCTGTATATTTAACAAGGATCTATACCTCACTTCCAAATAACCAACACGAATACTTTGTACACCCACTGTATATGTGATCCTTGTAGTGACTCGATTGGGTTTTCCCTATTGAGGTGCACGCGAGCGGCGAAGCGAAAGGATGCTTTTCCCTCGCGACTTCTCGAAACTTTTCGGGGTAGATTAAAAATCCGAGCGACCGAAGATTATCTTGGCGAGAACGGTCGGGTACCGAGTACCGGGCGTCGGAAAGCCGGTATTAGCGCTTAAACTGTTTTATCGGCATCGGTGATCGAGATGCGTCGATAGGATATGAATATGCAAATGACGGGGTGGTCATCGAGCCACGACTCCGAGAGCGCTTCTTAACCGTTCTCCGATTCTGCACCACGCCGGATCATTCGACATCGATACGCCTCCGGCCACCCCGAGATATCAGCCCCGCGAAATTGCGCGAAGATTATCGGCACAGAGAGAATATTGCCGAGTGTCCCGGCGATCGATCTCTGTGTCCTGCTTCCCTCTCGCTTCGTGACCAGAAATTCTCGCGAGCCTGCAACTTTCGAGACCTCTTGTAACCTACGATGTTCACCATTTTTCTGCGATTCAACGTTTCTCTTCGTTAATCCTTCGAATCAACATTTCTCTCTCTCGTGACAATTTTCCAGAAAATTAACGGGACACTTTGCAGTCGTGTCGAGTATTGGAATATGGGTATAGAAATAAACTATAAACACTGTATAAACTATAACTTGAATTTTATTCGAATTTGATATGTTTCAATTCACGTAGAGAGGCACGTCTATACTCTACGAGAACTAGGACGCGAATGAGAATCGTTCTAAAAAACGAATGACGATCTGAGAAACATTTGAAGCTTGAGGGTCCCTTGATGTGGACCGCATAGATACAATGTATCTTTCGAGCGTTCTCGAAAGTAAAGCAATAGTATAACCTACTAAGTAATACTAGATTATTTTTGTTCTTTACATAAATTCCAACATCGAGCGACTTCGTACCTTTATTTTCATAGAGTATTTGACAGTTTTTATTGCAAAATGTCGAAGATATTCAATATTCTATCTAAATGGACATTTGTTTATGTTAGGGTTGAATTATCGAATGAAGTGCCTACATTTGTAAAGGAAACTGCATTAGCTTTATTATATGTATTATTTGTCAATTACTTCAAAACTGATTGTTCTTTAACTTTCCATTTGTTTTTGCTTCGTTTTGTTACCAGCAATTTTTCCCTTTCTCTGTTATGTATTCTTAAAATTCAAAATATTCTTAATTTGTTAAGAAAAATGTTTTCACAGACGCAATTCAAGTAACCCTTGAAGATGATCTGAACGAAGATCGAAACGTCGGAATTACTTTAGTAACATGCAAAATTACTTTGTTAATTAAGTAACAAATTATCGAACCCTTGCGCCGAGAGCACTAACAATTTTACTAAGTAAAGTATCGAAATCTTTTGAACGGATATTACGCAAGTTCCTAATTTGATTTTAACAGGTTATTTATTATTTATGTATAATATTATAAAATATTAGAACCATTCAACCTTGTATACCATAGTGTCTAAATGGAACTCATCCTCCAATTGTCCATTTGCTTCCGTGCTAAATCACTAATTTAACTATTGACATTCTCAAGAAAATTTCTGGCATATTCTTAACTTTCCGTTCATATATTACATATTATTTAATAGTATAATATATATGTGCCTGAGTAGACATATTTCCTAATGTTCTATACGTTTTTCTAAAAAATTGCAGCAATTTTTTAGAGAATACAAAGCAGCTTCCACATACTTATCACAATATTCGACTGAATAAAATTGACCGATAAAGTTGATCTGCAAAATTAGACAAAGCGTTCGAGCAGTCAGGTCAGAGTGGACCCAGACGCTCGAACCATCGTGGTTATATCGATTCTCGAGTAGACTGTCGCCGAAAAGAGGTCCCCGGAGCACGTAAAACCCGGAGCAGCCCCGATTTCTCCGAAAATTCGCGGCCGTTACCCTTTGTGTCCCGCGATCCTCGATTGCACTTTTCAAGGAACAACGCCCGTAGATCCGGAGGTAATCCAACACTCGGCGAGGACGATGTTCTCCTCTTTATTTGGTCGTTCTATCCTCCTTTCTTTTTCTTCCTGATGCCGGTGCCGGCGCGGTATCTTCCTGCACCGATGGTCCCCGATGTCTTCTTTTACGATCGTCTTTGTCGTCGTGGACTTCCCCTAGACGGCATCTAGTGTCACTGACCAAAAAGAGCGCACCCCACGCTGAGTGCCATCCTACGGAGCCCTAAAAATAGGCTAGTTTCGTCCGGTACCCTACGACAGCATATTTTTTCACTTCTCTCCGCCGAGAAACGGCTGGTAACCGTTGCCCGGATCGGCTCCGGGAGCATAAACAAACTAAAATATTCGACACCCCGGCTACCAGACTCTCTTCGAACAGCTACATTAATTAATTAAGCACCCCTTGTTACGCCGTCGTAAATTTTTCTCCGGTTCCGGACGCTCCTCTAGCAATTACAGAGTGTCCCGGTTGTCTCGACCACTTATAGATGGCTCCGAGCGAAACGCGAACTGGACAAGTAGCACACATTGGTCGGCCATCGAAGTTTATAGGAGTTTTCTAATCGTTGTGATTTTCATCGTAAATCTAGCAACTCGAACGTTGATGTAACCCTTTCACTACCGCGAACGAGATATCTCGCTTCCACGATATCGAAGAAACGATGCTGTGGACGAGATATCTCGTCACTGTGTTATACGTACGGTGCTATGGACGAGATATGTTGTCACTGTGATTTCGTCGTACGCTGCTATGGACGAGATTTCTTGTGTATCGTTATTACCGATATGAAGTTTTTTCTTTGTAAGTTGGACACAAGTAATCGATTTTGAAGACATATCACATCGTTGGTCGAAAGTACTTAAGGACTGCGTCTCCTAGAAAGACGACACTCGCGCGTGACTGCACACAATCACCACAGTACACTCACACACCGCTAGACCACGTATACGTACGCGAGGATTGCAATGGTCCGGGATTCCACTTCTAATTTCTCAATAATGCAAAGACGGGGTTTCTTATTAGTCAAAATCGGTAGATAAAAGATCAATCTAGGGGGCTATTTGCCTCAAAAGTCTTACTGTTACGTTTACGACGCGTAATTCTCATTATTCGGTAGCATACCGACAGTCACGATAGGCGGCAGCACCGTCGCCTCTCCATTGCTACTCGCGGCTCCGCGACATGCTGCAGAATAATGAGAATTACGCGTCGTAAACGTAAAAGTAAGACTTTTGAGGCAAATAGCCCCCTAGATTGATCTTTTATTTACCGATTTTGACTAATAAGAAACCCCGTCTTTGCATTATTAAGATATCAGGAGTGGAATCCCCGGATCCTTGCAATCTTTGCGTACGTATACGTGGTCTAGCGGTGTGTGTGTGTACTGTGGTGACTGTGTGCAGTCACACGCGAGTGTCGTCTGTCTAGGAGACGCAGTCCTTAAGGGAGTAGACTCATTTTTCCAGGATTGCAACGATGCGGGATTCGCGTTCTGATTTCTCGATCATACAAAAATGGAGTTTTTCAGTAGTCGAACACGCTAGATAAAAGATCGATCTAGATCGCTATCGCGCTCAAAAGTCTTATTTTTTCGTTTACGTGGCGTAATTTGCATTATTCGGAAACATACGACTGTGCATGTAGCTATGAAAATAGCTACATGCTGCCGAATAATGCAAATTACACCTCGTAAACGAAAAAATAGGACTATCGAGGGCGATAGCGCGCAAGATCAATCTTTTATCTAGCGTTTTTGACTACTAAAAAACCCCATTTTTGTATTATCGAGAAACGAGTTAAATATTAAATACTCCATATTTGTCACAATTAAAGCTTTTATCGTTTATTTTGTATGGAATGCTTGAAAGCACGATGAAATACATAATGTGACGAAACAATTTTTACAGAAATATCTTGTTTCCTTCCGTCAGCCATTTTTTTGCAAACTACACATTCTATTTTTGCATGAGATTTTTTTCTGCGTTGTATTTTTGTATTTTACATTATAATATTTTTATTAATTTTTTCATTATTATTATTATTGTATTTTGTATTAGATTTTTTATATCGATTACTAATTCTGTAAAATGCGGAGTATTTTATATTTATCATCTGTAAGCTCCTTCCACCAACGACGACGTGTCTTAAAAGTCGGTTACTTGTGACAAATTTTCAAATAAAACACTTCATATCCATAATAGAGATGCAGGAGATATCTCGTCCATATAGCATTGTAGGACGAAATCGTGGTGACGAGATATCTCGTCCATGGCATCGTATGTACGACAACATGGTGACGAGATGTCTCGTCCATAGAATCGTTTCTTCGACATTGTGGAAACGAGATTTCTCCCCCGTTGTAATAAATGGTTAAGAACGTCAATTTTAAAAAGTCATCTTCTTGTACTTTAATAAGGACGTTATTCTGTCGTCCGACGGTTCGTACGTTGTACAATAATAGGTCTTCTCATTAACAATGTAGTACAGGAGGACTTATAATCAAACTTACATCAATAACTTGCTCAATACTCCATTGACTAGTTAAGTATTTAACTATGAAGTTATAGCACGAATTACATCATGAAAGTGAACACAGGGTTCCGAAATTTAAAAATATTACCAACACTAGAACTACCGTGTAATAAACGTGATTGAAGCACATTGGTTTGTAACAATAACAAGATTGTATTTATTCAGACATTATATAATTTTTATTATAATATGAGCTTCAATAAAGATGTTCAATCAAAATTTCTGATCACAATATTTTCATAATTTCAAATACTTAGACTTGCAGTGGGTCATCAAATCGTTAACGTGAGAAATGTATTCATTTTCAATGTGACAGATAATGTTGCTTATTTTATTTCCAAATATTCTCAATTTGTGAACTTGCATATTTCATTTAAAAATCGATGTAGCTCGGGTGCTATTTAAACATTGTTTAGGTGTGAACAGATCAATTTGAACAAACGGGTGTAATAACGTCATCACTATACTGCGGATTTTACCTGTGCATTTATGGCAAAAATGAGTAGATGAAACGCAGAACAGTGAAAATATCTGACGATACAGTGGGTGTGAAAAGTATTCGTATATCCTTTAAAACAGAATAACTTTTTTATAATTGTACCAAACGACCTGATTTTTTATAATCAATTCGAAGCATTTGTTTACGAAATGATATGCAAAAAAGATTTTCCAAAAATTATTATTTACAAGGTTACATGAGATAATAGAAAAGGTATTTTTTTAAACTTTTTGATTTGGGGCCTTAATGAAAATTTAAAATATATGTTTTGTAGATTTATGTTAGTTATACGCATACTGAAATTTTCATCGAACTCGATTAACATGCGCACGAGCTACAAGCGGTTGAAAACGCTAAAAGTGGTAGTTTTACACGACTTTTGATCAGTTTCTGCTTAAAATCCACAGAGTCGTACATCTTTCCGATGCGTGTCGTTTTTTCCTGCGTCAACCGATTTCGGTGAAATTTTCTGCATGTGTATAACTAACATAGATCTACAAAATATATGGTTTAAAGTTTCATTGAGGACCCAAATAAAGAAGTTATAAAAATGCCTTTTTTATTTTTGCATTTTTGCCTGTAAATTATAATATTTGGAAAATCTTTTTTCATATCATTTCGTAAACCGATGCTTCTAATTGATTATAAAAAATCAGGTTGTTCGGTACAATTGTAAAAAAATTATTCTGTTTTAAAGGGTGTACGAATACTTTTTACACCCACTGTATATAAAATACGATTATATTGCCTGTGGCATAATAAAGTTATTAAAAGAAGGAATAAACGTTTATGCAGCTTCTATTTCTTGCAATTGAATTTGAAAATTTTTATTCTACATTAAGATCCGCAGTTTGGTTAACACCCACTGCACACCACAATGATTCTTAGCTCTTCTAACACGTTGGAGTAACTTTCGAGGTGGACAACTAGTGGAAAGTGTTCGAGTGCAATGGTTTAAAATGCTCAAATTATAATTATCCGTACCATCCTGTAGACACATTATATCCGCTAGCCGTCCGTGCAATAACAATAAAGATGATAATCAATAATACAGTATCACTATAAACGCCGTGCATTCAGCTAACGAATACGGCCAAAAAACCGTGCGAAAATATTGAACGGTGGAGCGCTCGGAGGCTCGTTAGCGAAGTTGGGCCGCGCCCGAGCTGATTTTAATTTATGAAAACGTTCGATTGGTCGGTCGAATTGATTACCGGGGCGAGCGTGAAAATGAATATTTCATCCTGCGAAGGGTAGGGGGGAGGAGGGGCGATTACATTTCGCGGCGCGCAAGTGTCCTCGCGCGTCGCCGCGCGGGTAGCGCATTAAAAAACGCGTTTCCTGTTCGGCCCGCGGCTTCCTATTGCGCGAAACATCCATTAAAGCCCCGACTATTGTATCAAACAATGCACAGTGCCCGTTTACGCGTCCGTCAAACCGGCACAAACAACGAACAACGGCCCCAAACATTCCATCGCACCGTATTTGGTCTGAAAAGCCGGGAAAACTATTTTTTAACGCCATTTATGCGTTTAAGGTAATAATATAGTAGGTCGTTGAATTCGTCTTAACGTCAGCTATAACATTACGAAATCAAAGAACTGCATTTTATATATAGAAATATTATATTTTGTAGAAATTTGATATATACAGTGGGTGTACAAAGTATTCGTACACATTTTAAAAACGAATAATTTTTACAAAATTGGACCCAACAGCTTTTTTTCAGTCGTTAGAAGAATCAGTTTACTAGCTGATGTGTAAATAACTATTTTTTTTAATTGTTATTGGTCGAAACTGCGAAGGAAACCGTAAAGGTGACGATTTTTTAATTTTTTGTCTGTGCCTGTAATGAAAATAGAAAACATGTATTTTGTAAATCTGAGTCAATTATACACATGCGTAAAGTTTCATTGAAATCGGTTGACGCATGAAAAAGTTGTGAGCATCATAAGTTGTAAAAAATTTTGAATTTAGAGTTTGCGATTCATTTAAATCGCAGATTCCTACAATTTTTGCTATTTTCAAGCAATTATATTTCGTAACAACCTTAATCGATTTCGGTGAAACTTTGTACATGTATACAACTTACCTAGGCTTACCAAAAGCACCTTCTAAATTTTCATTACAGGCACAGATGAAAAATTTAAAAATTGTGACCTTTTCTTCTTCCTCCGCAATTGCGACCAATAAAAATTTAAACAAAGTTATTTAGACACTAGCTAGTAAATCAATCCTTCTAACGTCTCAAAAAAACTAATGCTGTTGGGTCCAATATTGAAGAAGTTATTCGTTTTTTAGATATGTACGAATACTTTGTACACCCACTGTACAAAACAGACTCCTTTCTACAATTTTGTATTGTGGGATCGTGTCCCAATCATGTTACATGATTTTTTTTATTGTAGAAAATCCATAAGATATTCATTTCAATATATTGAAGAATTCAATATAAGAATTACATACAAAAAGAAATTTTACAGAAGAAGAATATGTGCAAGTACCTAAACATTATTATGAAAACATGTATACTGGACACAGTGTAGACGTTACAACCGCTTATACTTATATGAGAACCTATATGGGATACTTATACGTATACGTATTGGGCATGGTTATTAGCAGTGAACATCTATAGGTAGCTGAAAATTAATTACGTTGAAACGATGTAATTTATTATCTTAATATTAAATATAAATCACGAAACTTTTTAATAAGTAAATACACACATATATTTTAAGAAATCTTTAATCTGTGTGTGTAAATCTGCGACTAATTCTTTTTGCACTATGATGACAAACCTTTATCGAATGTAATGATTCCAATAAGAGTACCGGATTTATTACTCGATAGTATAACAAAATCGTCAATTTAGTTTTATAATCAGGAAAAGTCTTACAGAATAATTGATTGCGTTCAAATATTAATAACTATCCTAATTTAGATGATAAAGAAATTAAGTCAGTGCGAAAGCTCTGTGTATACCTACTTGAAAAGATTCTGCGATCTAAGGATTTACACAATTTCCTTGAAACACTTGAAAATCGCTAAAGAATGAACGCTGTTTCAGAGACTGTTTAAGAACGCTTGCTGTAAAATCTCTTGACTTTCGATGAAGTAGAGTATGTCAAGGCTGTAAAAATAAAAAAAACAATATTGAAACTATATTCTTCAGACCTTTAATTAAATAACAATTTTACGACTTATGCAAACTTTTGAAATTGACTTTTTTCGACTTTTCTGGCCAAATAACCCACTGTGCACCGGCTCGACAATCAGTTAGGGCAGAAAGAGAGAGAGAGAGAGAGAGTGAGGGCGAAGGGGAGAGTGGGGAGTAAGGCCGTACCGATACACGGACCCCTTTCTGATCGATTAATATCGATGCAATAAATGTCGGTGGCGCGTCGATAGGGTGGATTACATACCGCCGACCCTACGGAGAAAAATGCACGCCTCTTTATCCGGTGGATAAACGCGACAGCCCGCTCGAACCTTCCGCAGAAATCGGTGACCGGGACGATACTTCGATGGGGGGAAACGGGTTAATGGGTATCGATGACTACCCCGGATTATGCTACCCCTCCACCCCTTTTCAAGACGGTCCTCCATGGCCCATATCAATAGCCAGACCTTGCGGAATATTTATGTTATTTTATTCAGACAGACGACGGGGAAACTGGATGAAAAATTGCTTTAGTGGAGGCAATGGAGACCCCCCACTGTGGCCCAGCCTTCAATCTTGGCAGTTTGCGTTTCAATGTAGTGCTAAATGAAATGGAAACGTCCGTTTAAAACATTGTTTGACTGGCGTCTGACTGTTGAATTGTTCAGAGTGCCGTTTCACTGTTGGAGAATGGGTATCATTGTTCTCGTTGGCGTACGACAGACATTTATTAAATTCGTGGTTTCTGCCGGTGCTATTATAAAGACGATTGTCGATATTGAAATCATTCTAAGTCATGAGACAAAGGAAGCTCTCTATTTTATATGTGTGTTTGGTACGAAGAAGATTGTTCGATCGATTATTATCGACGTATCAGTCGGTTAGAGAAGCATGGTTTTGGAAAAAACGCATTGAAAGTTTTGCGTCTAACTGGTGGATTTTATATTCGTCATAACATTACTATTTCAATGGGTTCAGGCATATGCCTGAAAATCATATGATTTTTTGACCACCATGAATGATAATACCCCCTTAACATACATATGTCATCAAGGGACACTATTCTTTGACCAAATTTAGAAATATTACAAGTAAACTGATATAAGTAACAAATATAGGTAGGAGAAACACAAAACAGTAAAAACATTAGACAAATATCGAATTTTTGTTACATCATTGAGAAAGGAAATCAATTTTTATTTTGCTCCAGTTTGTTCGAATCAAGAAAGAGAATTTTGCATAGAGATCCGCAGTTTAGTTGTAGCTTACAGGAGAGGCATTTGAAAATTACCTAAAATTGACTCAAACAAACTTACCTGTACGTGAAGTTCGATCGTAATTATGTGAATAGATTCTCGTTCGAAGAGATTATGGATATAGTCCCCCTTTCGCCCCCAGGATTAACGGCGCTTTTAGAGTGAAAACAAAAAATCCCGACCGCTCGCTGCATTTTCATTGCATACGGCCGTCGTTCCTCATTTCTTAGAGTATAGTTGTGTATATTTGTAGTTGTGTATATTGTTTCATATTGTATCTACATAAATACACATACATACACATACCTAAATCTATTATAAAGTTTTAAAATTGCTGCAATATAAGGGTAGGGAATTATTTCGTATTATTTGGTGGGAGATAATCTCTTCGAACGAGGCGACCGTTTAATTTTTTTCATCCTATATCACCAACTTAGAAATGTAAAATAATTTGTTGTTATTTAGATATTGGATTAATTTTCATGTGTACTAGTTATAAAGTACATCACAATATATATATATATATTTATTATTATCCTTTTATTAGAAATGTATTTTGAGTTGTGTCATTTTTCTTATGAATCAATGATATATTCAACTAAATCATCATCGTCCTTTGTCAGAAAATGTAAGGTTCTAAAGGGTGTTTCATTAGTTATTTCGATTTCATAGGATTTTTGAGAGTCGACATTCGACGGTAAACGTGTTAAAACGACTACAAAGCGTTTCGAAAAGGCGAATACCGAATCGATGTACGAAGAGAGTAAAAAGAAGTGTGAAAGCAATCGATGCACCTGACCCGTCTGCGAAGCTTGTACCGTGCAACCTGCTGAACAGGGCCGCGATTAATCACACAATTAAAAGAAAACCGGCGCGCGAGGTACAAGTTGCGCTCCGGCTCGAACGGTCGATTTGCATTTCCGCGGTTGGTTTTCGTTTCGCCGCGGCGTGACAGTTGCTTATCAATTAAAACGCGTATTTAACGCGGTCGTAAAGCCACGTGCACCGGCGCTGCTATCGGGTCGAACCTCTCCTAATGTCGTCGGACGCCGCCGATGGGCGCAATTAATGCGGCCGGCTTTAATTATCCCCTTCTACTGTTCGGAGAAATAGAGGATACCGGAGCGGCAACCCAGAACGAGCGAGCGAGAGCGAGAGAGAGAAAGAGAGAGAGAGAAGAGGCCAGAAAATACGGAAGTTGATTTTTACGCAGATACTAACTGTAGACTGCATCAACCAGTTCCTTAACCGGGTTGCAATCTAGCAACATGATATCGCTAACTGTACAATCAATTTCTACAACCTGACGAAAGCGGGGGCAATCGCCAAAGTAAACAAGCTTTACTTTTATCGCAAAAATTAATATTTATTAAATAAATTGTACGAATGTAGAATTTTTTTATTGTAGCATTTAAATAGTAGATTTTAGAATTTTTCATTTTTTTACACAGGGTAAGTCACCTAAACCAAGCCACCTGAATAACTTCTACATTTTTTGACATGGGAAGGAAAATGTTTCAGACAAAAGTTGCATGGTTTCGAAGAGCACACTACGTGGTGTACATAAGTTTCTTTCAGGTGGAGGTGCTTAGGAGACTTCAAAGGCAACCTAGTTTTTTGAACTGGAACCACATATTTCTGAATTCCTACGTTTGTAGCCTTCGCGAGACTATTTCGACGATATCGTCATTCCAGTAAAGAAGGATGGAAAATAAAAATTCACTCTGTATGCTTAGGTAATGGGTTATTCTCAGCTTTATTTTTCGCCGAAACTCTTAACACTTAGCCGACCGATCGGGGAGATCTCCCCATTTTGAAGTAAGTCGGTGTCCGACCGATCGGAGAGATTTCCCATTTTGACTTTAGCAACGCGTTTCTCGTTTTCTGTCATTGTTAACTACCTCGACCTGGAGTTTTTCGCAATTGCTGACGGACTGCTGCTGTGGAGCACAACATATAATAAAATCAACTAATTTTGACGTTAGTCAAAACGTACAACGTAAGCGCGGTGGAAACCGGATAAAGGGTCTAGCAGGATAAGCATGTTCCAGCGGCTTCCACGACAATTTTTATTGGTATCTTGTGCAAAACAATGTTTTAGGTTGACAATTAAGATATTATCATTTTTTCTTGGTTGTTAATTCTGATATTAAGATGGAAAAACAACGAAAATACTCGAACTTAACTCATACATTTCATATATGTTTTTCACAGTTGCGAGCAAATTATTAAGGATAGAAAAAGAATTAATTTTTTGAGGTGGGCAAGCAACCCTTTGAGTGATTTCATCAATAAAGCTGAAAATATTCCATTACGTAAGCATTTGCAATGAATTTATATTTTTCATCGTTTTTTACGTTTCTGACCTTAAATGATCTTGATCGACCTTTATTGACTGTATCGTCGAAATGGTCTCGCGATGGGCTACAAACGTAGAAGTTCAGAAATATGTGATTCCATTGGAAAAAACTATAAGAATGATTTCATTTAAATGACTGCCTGTGGACTTGCCCCACAAGAAGATATACACTACTATCCAAAAAAAGAAGCACCCGGCAATATGGAATATAAAAGCGTAAAAAATCAAATAATAACACAGTAACTTTTGAAAAAGGATTCCGCTGTTTAATTGAATAATTCTGAGAATTTGTGTTACTGCGGATTATCTAACACTTTAAATCCAATAAATCAAACATTGTACGATACAATTTCTACATAAAGATATTGTTTGTCATATAATTATACTGGGTCTTATAATTGTACTGGGTGCTTCTTTCTTGTGGACAGCAGTGTATGTATAGGCGAAGAAAAGAAAAGAGAGTTATTGCGTTTAAATACTTTTTAATATACATATACAAGGCAACAATTCTAACGTCATTTTACAAATTTTTCATTAATGTAGTCTTTTTTGCGTCTGGATAGCGCTTCCTGTAGTCTGATACAGTTTTGGTGGTAGATGCGGTGGATGGTGTAGAGTGTAGAGGGAAACGTACAAACTGGTCGCTGACGACGCTGTTTACACCTAGACTTCAAACCCAACTCAATCTTATAACTAAAACTCTTATCATTATATTGGGTGCTTCTTTCTTTTGTACAAACATAATTTTCTATATGAGAAAAATTGTTGAGTTTCCCATGTTCACCCATCGATCGAAGAAACGTAACGTAACCTTAATGAAAAACAAAGTGAATTTTCCGGATACTTTAATAGTTGTTTAGGATTCTGATGCGTTCGACTGTTGGGACCACGATGCACTTGTTTCGCGGTGCATTTCGTGTTAGGTTTGCGATAATGAAAAAGCTCGACCGGGAAATATTCGGCAACGCCAGCGAAAGGGTTGGAGGATCAAGACGGAACGGTAGCAGGACACGTACTGCTCGCGTGTGGTCCATCAATCACGCTGTTCCCGGCGACAGGTGGACACTGGGGTCGATGGAGACCCCACATAATTGGGAGAATAGTGCCGGTTTGCTGGTCGGCCGGACACACGGTCATTTATCTTGTCGCGATCGAGCGCCCATCGACGGCTCGCTACGATTCGAGTTAACGCCCGTGAAATCGTGCGTTGCCCGTTCGGGAAAATCGAGCTCTTGAACCTCCATCGGGTGTAATCGATAGCGGATACTATTGTATTTCCCTCTTGTTACTCGGCTATTTTACCACCTGTCTCGTGGCTGAAAGGCGCCGTAACAGCCGATGAAAGCGTGTAACTGGAATGTCACGATCTCTCTTTCTCTTTGATGCATCAGATTTTTTCGAAACCTTCGATAGCCCCTGCTAGATCATTATCCTAGATTCTTGAATAATTTCTTTCTAATTCAATTCCTTTCCAGACGATCTACCTGACTTTATCGGTTGCGTACAATAAAACTATGCAATGAGTACATTCAATATGCAAATAATGTCTATCGTCGGAGTCCTACATGCATGTGTAGCACGCCGATTTTAACCAATAAACTGCAAATTTTATGTATTTATGATAAAAATGAGTAGATCAAATGCAAAATAGAGAAAACACCTAGAGAATTCAGAAATGTATTATTTTCATCCGATTATAATCATTCAGAAAAGAAACTGTGTCTTGCAATTAATAGAGACAATTTTTATTTTACATATAAGTCCGCAGTACGTATATTATTAATGAAATTTATGTAAGGTACAGTTTGTTAAAAAGTATTTGACACCTTTAAAGTTAGTTGACAATTAGTCGATTGTCACCAACACGTTGCAAACACGTCTCCTACAAAGTCAACCTAATTTAGCTAATTATTGCATTGCCACGTTAACCTATTAAAATTCGCGTTACACAACTATAGTGCGACAATGATTCGTTCAGCGTGCCAACTATAGCGATTGCATGTTCGGTAATAACCATCAGCTTGTATCGCTAGCTAATAATGACTCAATCATGATGCCGACATAAAAAGATGTTAACGTTTCAGAAAAAGTTGAACTATCGACCTATGTTTTCTAACGTTTCTACGCTGGGTATGTCTGTACGCTGCTATAAATATTAAATGGTATTTGAGCTGCTTGTAATTACAATACCAGTAGAATATTCCCGCAATACATTAGCATTGCTTTCAAAAGACGCTGTCTCGAAAAGATAAAATTAACAAAGTAACAATGCTCGGTTGAAGCAGTAAAGCGTTCTAGGAACGAGTTCGAGTGCCCCGTCGCGTATAAATAATAATGATTTACACCTGGCCGTTAATTGAAACGTGCCAACAACGCTACGGAATCTCTTCACTCCGATCACTATAATTATGCATTTATAAACGCTGCTTACCGTTTGTCTGAGAGCGTCTAAGCATTTTCTGCGGTGAATGAGTCCGGCACGGTGGTCTTCTTTATGGGCAACCTTAAATGTTCTTACAAAGTGCTTCAACCACGTTAAAATCGGTGCAGCGAGCGTGCGCGCGTTTGCCACGAGACCTCGATCACGTTTCTTTGGGACGGGTTCGACGAAATCGCGTTTTCGCCAGAGAGCTAGAAGAGCACGGAGCAGACGGAGAAGACGAAGAGAAGTTCGCAGGTTCACGGTGACGAGGCGACCGTATTTCGGTAGCGACAAATTGAAAACGCGTGTAAACGGACAGCGACGCAAACAAGCGACACGTGTACGGTCTTTCCGGGGAAAGCTCGCGGTGACAGCCGTCGAGAGTTTTATTAATCGACGTCGAGATAATAAGCAGCCGCGACGAAGACGACCAAGACGAGCCCAGGGCTAATTGAGTCGAGCTAATTTCGCTTTTCGGAGTAACGAGAACGGAGCACCCGAAATATTCAACGATGATAAACTGCTCGGTGACACCGGGTTTTACTAAAAGACGATATCGTTGAACAGAATTTCTCTAGCATGATTACGAAGCACGGGACAAGGCTGTACATTTACGAGGGCCATTCAATAAGTAACCAGACAAACTGATACAGCTCCTAAACGGTTTCACGAACCGAATACGAAACTTTCTATATTTCAAGTTGGCATCCTTGTAACGATTTCTGATCAGCTGTTTGACAAAATTTTGTAAACCTAACCTATAATTCGGTCAGTTCGAAATGTCAAGTTCGATTGAGAATTGCACCGCGGAAGAACAACGTGCTGTGATTCGATTTTTAGTCGCAGAAGGTGTTAATGGTAGAGCAATCCATGCAAGGATGTTAAAAGTGTACGGGAATAAGTGTTTAAACCGTTCAAAACATTCGCAAGTGGGTAGAACAGTTTAAAAATGGCTGCGAATGTGTCGATGACGCGCAGCGAAGTGGACGACCGGTCGAAGTTTCAACTTCCTCCCTTGAATTTCGCATTGACGAGATGCATTCGAAAACTGGGCTGGGAGATTCTTTCGCACCCTCCTTATAGTCCAGATCTTGCCTCTTCAGATTTTCATATGTTTGGTCTCCTTAAGGACTGCGTCTCCTAGACAGACGACACTCGCGCGTGACTGCACACAATCACCACAGTACACTCACACACCGCTAGACCACGTATACGTACGCGAGGATTGCAAGGGTCCGGGATTCCACTTCTGATTTCACAATAATGCAAAGACGGGGTTTCTTATTAGTCAAAATCGGTAGATAAAAGATCAATCTAGGGGGCTATTTACCTCAAAAGTCTTACTTTTACGTTTACGGCGCGTAATTCTCATTATTCGGTAGCATATCGACAGCCACGATAGGCGGCAACACCGTCGCCTCTCCATTGCTACTCGCGG
>CM052202.1:13132247-13148649 GCA_028455805.1 Lasioglossum figueresi
CCGTCTTTGCATTATTAAGATATCAGGAGTGGAATCCCCGGACCCTTGCAATCTTTGCGTACGTATACGTGGTCTAGCGGTGTGTGAGTGTACTGTGGTGACTGTGTGCAGTCACACGCGAGTGTCGTCTGTCTAGGAGACGCAGTCCTTAAGTGTGCGCCGGAGCGAACATACGCCAGCATCGGCGTAAAGGTGAACTAAGAAACAAAGATAGAGAGGCAGATATGTTTCTCGCAGGAGAGACAAAAACAGAGATTACGAAGTAGCTTGTTTTTCGATAATCCCACTCCCATTTCATTTAGCGAGGAAACAATATTTTTTGATACTCTTTGTGTTGAAATATTCTCTGAATTATTGCACGTTCCTGTACAGAGCCCTTTTTTCAATTTGTCTCTTGAAACTTTTTAAACAATAATAGCGTACGTTTTTATAGAAGAATTTTTTTTCTGTACTCTTTTTCCAAAAAAGGGCTCTGTACAAGACCCCGCAATAATTCAGAGAATATTTCAACACAAAGAGCATCATAATATATTGTTTCCTCGCTAAATGAAATGGGAGTGGGATTATCGAAAAAACAAGCTGCTTCGTAATCTCTGTCTTTGTCTCTCCTGCGAGCGACATATCTCCCTCTCCGTCGCAGCCCCATGGGAGAGACGAGGATCTCTCTATCCTTGTCAAGAGCTTCCTAGGGGATTCCGCAATTGTCACTAACGAAATTTTCTCTGGTTCCGGCGCACCCTTAAGGGGGAACGCTACTCTTGCTTTTCAGAATATTTATCAGTGTTACCAACCTCTGTGCAGAAAAAAAGTTTTTTGTGTGGTAACACTGATAAACATACATATGTGTCAGCCTGACGCTACAGTTTTGCTATGATTACACGTTTTTTTCTTTTGTTTATTAATATCTTTAATGTTATTAATGGATCCGAGTGGATTCAAGCCTTTCGTATGTTTGTTGCTATGATACCATGTTGACAGTCCTGAGTAGGCGCCATCTCGTCTAACTGGCTGAAATAAAATTGCCTCTAGACTTGGTCCGCATCAGAGAGGACCTCTGTCTTCATCTTTGTCTTCATCTTCATCTTTGTCTTCATCTTCATCTTTGTCTTCATCTTTGAATCTGTGAAATCTTTGCTATGCGAATGCAATCACGGTCTTAGATTGTTTGTCCTTATTTCAGCGAATTTTGGGCTGAGTGAGGGCTCGATCTAAAGAGGAAGGTTATAGGTACAGCGCTGGACCGCATTATGGCAGTGAAAAAATCTTTTAGTCTTCTTTCTTCTATTTTTCTCCATTTTTTCTCTACTTCGGACACTTATATACACGCCGAAATTTCTATAAAGTCACTGTGTTTTGTAACGAATTCTTATTATTATACCGTACCAATGAAAAATTTGTATTTGGTAGCATTTCGGGATTACATAAAGAAAGCATACACACCGATTTCAAAACATAAGTATAACATTTAGCGATAAAAGAAATCAAAAATATAATTTTACGCAAAACAAACTGCGAAATTTCTATAATGTCACTTTCGTTTTACACGGATAAAGTTGAAATTAACGATTGCTTTTTTTATTATTTCTATTTTAATATCTAGTGTAAACTCCATTTTTTTAATTACATTAAAAATACAATTGGGCATCGACGAAATTAATTTTTGTAACGTTTCTGTTTTAAGAGACGCCCACGTTTCATTCATCGCATCCTTTAGTTCGCTAATGGAGTTGTATTGTTTGTAGTTTTTAGGAACTTATCGCGCAATGATACCCCAAAAATTTTCAATAGGGTTTGTATCAAGGGAACAAGCAGGCCATGGCAAAACATTGATGTTCCTTTCAAGAAGCCACTGCTTTGTGTGCTTCGACGCGTGTACAGCAGCATTATCATGCTGATAAATAAAATTGCCATCTTCAATATTTCCTGTAAAGGGTATTCGAACCATGTCTAACAAATCTGTATAATTTTTCAAATTCATTTTGTGATTTATGTAACACATTGGAGTTTTTTGTCAGCTTTGAACGTAGCCCATATCATTAGGGAACCACCGCCAAAGTTACGACTCATTATCACACTTTTCTCATTTCTCAGATCGTGCCAATAATATTTACAGCCATCAGGCCCATCCAAATTAAATTTTTTCTCATGTGAAAAAATGACAGACTCCCGCTCTTTCGTCCAGGACATATGTGCCCGTGCGAAATCAAAACGGGCCTGTTTACGTACTTCTTTTACGCCTGGTTTACGTTGCATTTATGTCCACACAAATTGCCCAGAAGAATTTAAAAGTTGTTGCACGCGTCTTGTTGTTACTGGAAGCTCCAATTCAGCTCGAAATTGTGCTGCATTTTTCCTTTCCTTTGCCGCAGACCTCGTTAATAATAAATGTTGTCTCTTCGACAATTTTTTATTATCACCTTTAAAATGATTTTTTCTGTAATTTTCACGTAAATTGATATAATTATTGATCACGATATACGAACGATTAATTTTCTTAACAATTTCACGATTAGAGCAGCCCATATCTTTATAAGCATCGATCGATGCTTTTTCTTCAATTGATAGCACTTTCCCTCTCAGCATTCTAATACGGGTGAATCAAATGATAAGAAACAGGATTTCTATGAGTTCTAAAACTAATACTTTTAGAATATTTCAAACTTTCCGTAGTTCTCTGGTCAGAATTCAGCGAAACGCTAAGTGATTTTATAGAAACTTCGCACTTGTGTCTGCATCGCGCAGAAAAAAATCAAAACAAACGTAAATAGTGAACATAGCGGTCTAGAATGCGTAGTCCCTCTATCCGAGTGTCAACATGGCACGAGACCGGATACGGTAAATCAACAAAAATGATGATATTTTTCAAATATCTATGAATATGAAGATGACTTTATAGAAATTTCGGCCACTGTATTATTAGATATAGACATAATCCCGTTAAAAAATCGGTCGAGCGCTGTAGCTATAACCTTCCTCTTTAGAATGAGCCCTCACCCAGTCCAAAATTCGCTGAAATAAGGACGAACAATCTAAGACCGCAAACCCATGTTTCGATCCAAAATCTAGTCAGATTCTAGTTCCTTTCTAGTTATATCACTAGGGTAGCGTAAGAAGTCATGATTCAGATGCAAAAGTGGCTCCGACAGCAACCGAAAGAATTTTACACTAGGGGCATAAGAAAATTAGAGGAACGATGGGACAAATGTATAAGTGTTGGGGGGGGGGATTATGTTGAGAAGTAGCCAAAATATTGTATCGATTGAATGAACAGTTTTTGAGCTATATCAATTTGTCTCGTTACTTATTGAATCGCCCTCGTATTTATTAGAAAATCGATAGATCTTGCCGAACGCATCCGTGCAAATTTATTGCGGCGAGGATCTTCGTTAGGTTCGTTTGCCCCGGTATCTCGCGTGGATAAGCGGCGTTGAAGGCGTCTCTCCTCGAATCTCAACGAGATCGCGGACGATCTGCAGGGGAACGGAAAAGTATGAAACTGCTAATGACCGCCGGCAACACCTGTAATACCGGTATTCCTTACTGCCGGGATGAGCTGGGCAGCTTTCGGTATCGGAGAAGGCTCGCGTGATCCGCCGTCGTAAAGGATACCCGGAGAACTCCTCCGAGGTGCTACCGGCTCATCTGCGTTTCACGTGCTGCACAGCCTCGCGCGTCAGCGTGTCTGAGGACGAACGCTCGCGTGTAAGTATGTATTCTCGCGAGCACGCGACCTTGAGGCCGCACGCGGAAAACTTCATGGTTCAGAGGACGGTGGACCTGTCCGACTAGAACCAGGAACCGAGTCTCATGCATACTGAATGCCGGGGAATCGATGATCGGACTCACCCGGGAATCGATTATCTGCGTAAAACGAGGTATAAACCGATGAAAATCAATGTGAAATTGGTTTTTCCAATGGCAGCCTTTTATAATCTTTACGAGCGTATAAAGTTGTGGAGTAATCGAGTGACGGGATGCACCCTCAACTAGGATTATATCATTCAAGTTTATAAGTGGTTATTGACCGTCATAAAGTGTTTAATCAATTATGTTTGGAGATACACTCTTCCCTCGGTGGAAATGATTGATGTCTCTAAATGATCACTGACCGTTATGATTATGTCCAGCCACGACGCTGTGGTCAATGATCATGGAAATTCAGGGGGACACGTATTTCCTATCTTTCACAGTATTCTACTCTACCGTATTTGTTCGTTGTATCGTTACTAGACTGCGGATCTTCGTACAAAATAAAAATATTCTGTATTTTTTCTAGGAAGCAGGAATAAAATAAAAATTGATTTCGTCCCTTAACGATCTTGTCACGTTAAAAACAACGTTACGATGATCTTGAATGTTTCTAATTCGTTACTGCTTTATATTTCACCCAACTGATTTCTTCATAAATGCGTAAAGATCCGCAATCTAATTACATATTACTATCTCTCTTATTAATTGTGGCCACTGTTTACACAAACAGAAACGATACCGATCCAAGTATCAGTCGACTTCGTTTTGAGAAACGTTCATCAACGATTTCGAATCGTTCCTTGCATCATTGTAACCATAATAATACGCATGCGAATGAAGAGATAAAACGATCCAACGTCTATTTGCGATCGTCGCGAGCACCGCCTCGGTTATAACGATCATCATCGTCGTCGTCGTCATCATTATCATCGCCACCGTCAATCCCGTGATCATCATCATTATCAGAACGCTGCTCGCGTGCATGCTTGCTGCTATACCATGCAATTTTTTCTGATAAATTGAGCGGCGATCGAACGTGTTTTCTCTCGCGAATAGATTAGATGTCGCGCTGTGCTTTCGAGTCGAGTAACAAGTTTAATCAGCATTTTCTTCGACTGTGTCTACACGGCAGCGTGGCTCTTCATAAACTTTCGCGGTCCGCTAACAAGACCCACTGTCTGCAAAAGCTTTTCTCCGAGAGAAACTAACGGTGATAACAGCTAACGACATTCGATCGCGAGAAACGAAAGTAGGAAAGGGTTTCGGTGTCGATACAGGCGCACGATTACTGTAAATCAACGGAACAGTAACGCTTCGTCAAATTGACAAGGAACAGCGCAAGGTGAGCAGCCTAATGTAAGTAGTAATACTCTAAGAGTAGTCAGCTCTTCGCGATCGTGTTCCGGGAGCGGAGAAACGGAGGAGAGATGCTTCTCTGAACAATCAGAAACCTGTTTCCAGAGTGGTACCTCCGGCTGGATCTTCTTTCTCTCCATCCCTCTGTTTCGTTCGTACGCTCGTTGGTTCGTCCGATGGTTCGTCCGTTGGTTCGTTCGTTGGTTCGTTCTTTTCAACCGCCTTCTGTCTCTTTCCCTTACTCTTTCGGAGGAGGTTAGATGAGGATCGCCGCGCGTTCATCAATCATCCATTGAAACGTAACCCATGGCGTTCCATAATTAACGACCCCGCCACGAACCTTGAAGAGGTCCCACGCCCAAACGGTACCCGGCCTGTGTTCCGGCTATTCCCCTTGAAATACTTGTCGACACCATGATGCACGGTGCATCGAATCCTCGATCCAGGAACGTGGCCACGATCGCTGATCCGAGTCACCAATCCCTCGTGACGATTTCATATATCCTTCTTATATCAAGGATATTATTCTTACCCATTTTTTTGAAGTAAAGAAAAATTGCAATGAACCGATTATAGAGGGATTTCATAGATTTTTGTTAGACCGAGGATTATTCTTATACATTTGTCACACTGTTATACTCGTTAAAGGCGTAAAAGTTCTAAAAGAAACATACCCTCAAAACTCACGGTTCGTTCAAAAGAAATATTAGAAGTTTCCAAGTGGTCACCGACCTCTGCGATCATCCGCAGTTATGATATTGCGGTCACTGACCACGTCCATTCGGGAGAAAAGCTATTTTTCACTTTGTACAGTGGTATACTGATCAAAAACGTACAAAATTATGAAATATGCGTGTGCTCAAAGTTCAACGTTTATTCGAATCATTTTGTCTTGAGCATATACTGCATAAAGATTTGCAGTATATTTATAATGTACATGTATCGACTCGTGATATAGTTAGAACATTCTACCGAATCGTCTTTCGTCTACCTCATAGATGCTGCACCGAAGACAATCGACCCGTGTTACCTACACAGACAAAAAATAACGCTGTCTATCTTAACCTGATCTCCGCTACAGGTTTCTCTGGTAAAACACCGATCTGTAAGTGCTCGGCCACGAAGTTCCGAGTTTGCTGAAAATTTCAAAGAAGTTACGAACGTATGAATTATGCATCCTGTCGCGGATGCAGGAAGATGATTAATCGCAGGGGTACCTCCATAAATTCGTCGAGCGATGGAGCGTGGCGAAAGTGGTATAAGTGCACGATATCAATTCCACCGGTGTATTAATTAAGCATTCGCGCATCGATAACAGCATCGCCGGCTTGTGTATTTTCTTCAACATGATTTGGTGCTCTCGCGGGGAACGTTTAAAGGTCGTTTAACCCTTTCGGAACTGGTTGAACGATGGCAAAGGGACGAGGCGGATCCGCGTGAATTACTGCGGCCGTGAAATTCGAGAATGTTATCTCGTCCCGATGCAAAAATTCTGCAGATAACCGACGCATCCCGGAAACCAGTGCATCTGCACTCGCAACGAAAGTTTCTTCTATTTTCGATGTACAGGATGAGTCTCCTAAGACATGCCACCTGAATAACTTCTACATTTTTTGAGTTAGGAAGAAATGTTTCGGACGAAATTTGTTTGGTTTCGAGGGGCCCATTACGTGATATGTATAACTTTTTTTTAGGTGGAGGTGCTTAGGAGATTTGAAGGTCAACCTACTTTTTTCAACGGAACCACATATTTCTGAACTGCATTTGTAGACCGTCGCGAGACAATTTCAACGATATAGTTATTTGAGGTCGTTTGAGGTTAGAAAAATAGAAAAGGATGAGAAATATAAATTCACTGCGAATGCTTACGTAATGGAATATTCTCAGCTTTATTGAAAAAATCAGTCAAAGGGCTGCTTGCAACCCCACCTCCAAACAACTTTTGCCTGAAACATTTCTTATCTCAAAAAATGTAAAAGTTATTCAACTGGCTTGTCTTAAGTGACTCATCCTCAATAGTTTTGTAAAAGCACTATTCTGAAGGGATTAATATACAGTTTCCATCAGATATAAACTACCGAACTAGTCTCATTACTAGACTGCGGATCTTTATGCAAAATAAAAATGTTCTGCATTTATTGTGGGAAGCAGGAATAAAATAAAAAATTGATCCCTTAACAACTTCGTTAAATTGAAAACAACATTACAGTATTCTGAAATTTTTCTAATCTTTTACTGTTTTATATTTCACCCAACGAACTGCTTCGCAAATGCATTATTATCCGCAGTCTAGTCATTACTTTTTAGACCGTTTTCTCGGACAGACAGTTAATTGTTGCGAGAAAAAGAAAGAGATGCCGATTCTGCTTGGCACAGGGCGAAAATACTCGTGCGAAGTTTTGAAGAAGCTCGAAATCCGATCAGAGGAGCCAGCTGAACGAAAAAGAAACTCCGCCTGTGGTCGATGATCGGCGCAGGATCTCACCAGGACCACTCCATGGAATCCGATCTGGCGGTCACCGCGCCGCGCCGTCCAGAATTTTCGTGGAGCATCCCCGCCGATTACCAATTCCTCGATCGCTGATTCTTCCCGCGTTCACCGCACCTTTTTGCCCGCTCTTCCCCCACCCATGGTTCGTTTCGTCCGACAACACCTCGCGCATTCGAGCGTTTACCCGACAGAATTATTTTTTGGCCGACACATCGATCGGAAGCCTCGGAAACTTATCGATATTGCTGGCGCGTATGAACTTTCCGGTTTTATGGAGCCTTCCTTATTCGATCGTTCAATAAAAAATTAAATCTCATTTATTTTGTAGAAGTGCAAGGCTGATATTTCACTGAAACGAATCATATTGATGGATCATAAATTGTTTCCAAATGAGATCCTGGATACGTTAGAGAAAAATAAAAATCTTATCATTTTCTTGTACCAATATTGAATAAGTCTATTATCTACTCGATTATTTTTGTATTAAATTATTACATAGTAGAACGACGAAACAAAGAATGGGAATCAGAATGATGAATGAGCGAATGGTAGAATGAAAAAAAGGTGAGCTATTATTAAATTATTATCTATTGAATCAGAATTTAGAAACATCGAGCTAAATATTTAAATCGAAGGTGTACTTTCGACGAATTTATACTGTCCAAAGTGTACATACCTTTTTTCAGAAAATGGTGTAAATGTGTGGCAAAGTCTGATCGGTTGCAAAGGAAGAGTTCGGTAGATGGTAGGGTTGTGCGAGATTCCCGAGAATATACGGGATCCCAAAAATGTTCGGAATTCCCGACAATGTACGGGATATAGAATAATATTTGGGATTCCCGAAAGTGTCGCTATTCTTGAAAATTTCAGCAATCCGAATCCTTTGTGTTCTTCGAACTTTCGGATTCTTGTAATTATTGGAAGTATGGAGAAACTTGAAAATGTCGGGAATCACAGATATTTTCGGGAATCCCGAACAATTTCGGAATTCCGAAATTCTTGGGAATCCCGAATTGTTTCGGGATCCCTAAAATATCCGGGATTCCGTCCCGATCCCGAGAAAAATTCCCGTCCCGACCGGGATCTCGCACACCCCTGGTAAATGGTACTTCCGAATGCTTCCGAGGATCGAGAGGAATCGGGGCTTCCAGAGCATTTGATATGTCGGTGCCGACAGTGGAAAATTGTTCATTCTCTCGGATCTATGAAGAGATCTATAGCGTCGGACGTGGCCGGTCGCGGTTGACATTCTAATGCAGCACAGATAAATTGGATTGACAACTCGGATAGACGGGATTGGCCTGGCTCCAGCGTCGAATACCTTGATTAATACGCCGGTAATTAGTTAGCGCTGCAACCGCGAGTTACAGATATTATTATGCTAATTACGCCGGCGACGTTGAGTAATAGGCTGCACGTGAAGCAACGGACGAGAGAGCAGAGAGCGGTGCCCACGTTTCTGCCATTTGTAAGGTCCGTCGTTCAGTTGCGCCGTTCCGAAACCGTCGGTGAAAAAACGACGACGACCTTGCTACGGAAAAAGGAGGATCGCCGTGAAAGCGAAAGGGTAATCGCGCGTCGCCGCGATATTTTCAGGGGCCCTTGCTCTCTGTCTCTGGAATCTGTTGGACGCGTTCGTCATCGCTACCGATCCCATTAACAGGACCCAGCTCCACGAGCCTTCATTTTCGGTGCCATGCTTTCTCTAAAAATCGGACTCACGAGGAGAGATCACAGTGGCGGAGTCGTCGATTTTCATTAAACTTTTTCTAGCGAATCTAGAGCAAAAATAAGCTGACCCATGTCCGAGCGTTTTTGACAATACGATCATTATTTATCAAGATAATTGACATTTAATTTTATGATATCCAGAAAATATCTTAATATAAGGTGGAGTGGGGTAAGTTCGTAAACGGTGCAACTGCATAAATTGGTTATTTTTATTATAACACGAGCGAAATTTCTCTAGCTTGCATTTATTAATGCACTATAACGTAATGTGAACTGTTCGACATAGACCAAAAATAAAGGTGTTTTCCTAATTTAATGCAATAAAGCATTTTATAGCAAGCTTAATATTTCTGCTCTTGCCCCGTTGCACGTGCAACAAAGTTTGAATGTATTTTCAACTCTAATGACGCTCTTGCCCCATTTTCGAGGGAAGTGCAGAGTAGTTGACATTTTGTACAATATCCTATCAAAATGAAAATTTTCAAGAAAAATTCGAGTCCTACGTAATATTAATTCGTCAGTAATAACTGTGCAAAGCGTTTGATACCGACAGCGTTAAGTATTTACATAACCGACTGAAAATATGTACATTAGTTTAAAATCCAACTTTACGAAAACCAGTCTGCACTTACCCAACTTACTTCATTTCCTAGACTTATCTTCATTTGACCTCATTTGATTTCACTTATCTTTATCTGGTTTCAGTATTCCTGATACGCAATAATTGATATCTAACCGATCTATTTATTCCACCGTGAACCTAATTTCCTTTCCGAATGATATCAGAACAGCAAAGTGTGAGTGTAATACATTAGCATTCATAAAATGTTCATACCGCCGAAAATTATGTTTCAAATGTTTTTATGAAGTATACCACTCTACGGACTGTCCATTTCCTGCACAAAATACATATAAAACTTGTTGCTCTATTGACAACCTCGCCAATAAATAAATAGCAAGAATTAAAAGTAAAAAATATCAAAAAACCCATAAAAATAAAAAAAATTAATAATCGTAAGAGGAATTTGAACGCGTAATCTCTACCACCCCCGTTGCCATAGCTGTTGCGATACGATTAAGAAATGAAGTATATCAATGAATTTTCTGGATATCATACAATTGAATGTTAATTATCTAGATAAATAATGAGTTTTGTCAAAAACGCTCGGACACGAGTCAGCTTATTTTTGTTCTAGATTCGCTAGAAAAAGTTTAATTAAAATCGACGATCCCGTCACTGTGACATTTCTGATAAAAACCGAAAAAGTTCCAACTTGATCCGACAAGTTGTTTTCGTGCTAAAAATTCGCAACCCACGCTCTTTTTATAAAATAAACTCTATATCTCGATCGTCCAAATGTTTAAATATTTAGAATAATTTTCTCGGCGCTACGGTTTCGATCAAATTCTACACTATATAGCTACTTTGTAACACTCCAAACGTATCTCGATTCGGATTTGAATCTTGTTACGTCATATGAGACCACATTGCTACAGAATTGTGTTTTTCTATGGGAGGAAATAAAGGTGGTGTTTCGTCCTAGACCCGCTAAAGGACTCATCAGTAAGGCTATCTAGCGGGCCCTGCCTTATACACGGGATGTTTAAAGGCGCTTTGAGAATTGTATATATACCGAAAGGTGACATATCAGTAACTAGCGAGAAAGTCTTTCCGACGTTTTGTCCGCTCTTTTTATAAATGGGAAAAATCGCGAACTTCAATGGCTTGTATTTCGTAAACAATTTCGGGGGCAGCGAAACGATGACTTAAATCCCCTTAATTTTGTTTTGTTTTGTTTCTCTTATTTCCCGATATACGACGTCTGTCTGGAAAGTCTTTGTAGTTCGGCGGGGAGGTGTATCATTGCTGATTAATATTGATAATGTCATCCTCAAAGAATTGCCCCTTGGAAGCCACAATCTTCTCCCACTACTTGCGGAAACACTCCTTAAAATTATCTTTAGGAATAGCTGCCTCGTTCGCAAATCCTTCGCCTTTGAGAGGATCCTTTACTTTGAGGAACAGCCAAAAGTCACAGGGAGCTATGTTGGAACTGTATGGAGGCTGGCAACCTTGGAAAATGCCATGCTTATTCGATAGGAATTATTAAACAATTTATGACGAATTGCTAGGTACGTTCAACTACTTTATACATAAATCTCCATCATTTCAGTAATGATCTAGAGATATTTCAGTTCTGGAGGCCTACGACATGTGGTCATTATATTTAACCCTCGCAAGGTAAGGTCTAATAACACATAAATAGTAAGGTGGAGTCTCTTAGACCCTGACAAATGAATTTCATAAATAGCCTCGTTTTTAATAAATTCGGGACAAAGAATAACACAGGATAACATGTAAACAAACAGCTTTAATTCTATTCATATAAAAATTCTTAATTTTCGATAAAAAGCATTCTTCGACGGTGAGAAATCATACCTTAAATTAATAATTACTGTATAAAATAGATTAATAAAATAGAGCTGAAAAAATTATGAAGAATTCTTATGATTGTCTTTCATATCAGAGTTCAAACTTCTATCATATCGGAAAATTTTCGGCATTCCTTCTCCTATAACATCTCACAACAATTTTTTCCACGTTTTTCCCCATTTTTAAATTATTATTCTTTGAATGCATCAACGCTGCATCGATCCCGCGCACGGGTTAGATGAAACTCCAGCTCGTTAGGAAACTGTTTAGGTTACAGGAACTTCATATGTTTATACTATTGTACAGATAAGCAGTTTTCTACTCTCTGTTCGTATTTGGACGTCTCAGAATCATTCGCATCTTCGTAGCGAGATATTCACAGCATTATTACGTTCTGGACATTCAAAAAAGTTCTTGTTAAGTTTTTGACGTCAACAATAACACTAATCATACAATTTTTCTTTAACCTATCCATAGCCTGACATTTCCACATTATCTATTTCTACGATTTAAAAGTTACACGAACATGGTTTACGATTTTCCAATAAAAAAATTACAATTATTATAAAAAATATCGTTGACACGCTTTTGATGCGTTTTTACCTCTTCGATAATATTTGTATGTGTTGATTGCAACAAGATTTCTCGAATTTATGTTACGTATTCCATAAAACGTTACATGTGTGAAACATAAATATAAAAAATACATATTGAAAAAGTAAAAAATAGTTTGTAAGATTATATTTAAAAAAGTTTTTTTTAAATCAAAAATATCAATAAAAATTAACAAAAAATTACTGTTTAACAAATGAAAAAATATTTAATTACCTACAGTTATAAATGATTATTTTTTAAATATTTTTAGTGAAAATTTAACTGCAATATCTCTACTGGTTGAAAAGTTATACCCAAATGGGTCACGATTTTCCATTCCAGACCACGGTGCGGCGTCGTCGATTTTTGAATGGGGACTGCATTGTTTGATGCAATAATGCTGCATCTACCTTGCTTACAGCTGCCGTTTTGTTTCTCGTCGCGGAAATACCACGCTCGGCTGCGACGCGACGCGACGGCCCGATTAAATCGAAATGTCGATCCTCGGCGCGTGACTATCTTGCAACGTGATTTCGATTCCAATCATCGAAACCGGTGCGAAAAGATCGATCTCTGAAAGGCGGCCTTCGTCGTCCAACACTGCCGCTTCGTTTTGCATTCTTACAATCGTAAAACTCTGTTCGGCAATTAGTCTTACAACCGGTGGCTGCCACCATAACAGACAGATGTCCTGACGACAATAAGATAGCGATCGACACGCGGCCGTTCGAAAATGAAAAATAATTTTACCACTGTATCGGTGTCTCTAGCATGGCGAAGTAGCTGATCCAAATAGCTATCAACCTATTGCATAAGCTGTGAAATTCTTACTTCTGAACATACTTAGTCGAATGTCCGAGGAACATCATCAACGATGTATTTTGTATTAAAATGTTTTGTTGTATTCCGTTAATTAGAATTTTATTCGTAAGATACAACGATACTTAAGGACTGCGTCTTCTAGACAGACGACACTTGCGCGTGACTGCACACAGTCACCACGGTACACTTACACACCGCTGGACCACGTATACGTACGCGAGGATTGCAAGGATCTGGAATTCCAGTCCTGATTTCTCAATGATGCAAAGACGTGGTTTCTTAGTAGTCAAAATCTATAGATGAAAGATCAATCTAGGGGGCTATTTGCCTCAAAAGTCCTACTTTTACGTTTTCGACGCGTAATTCTCATTATTCGGCAGCATGTTACGGAGCCGCGAGAAGCGAAAAGCAATGGACGGGCGACGGTGCTGCCGCCTATCGTGGTCTATCGGTATGCGAGTGTACTGTGGTGACTGTGTGCAGTCATGCTCGAGTGTCGTCTTTCTAGGAGACACTTTCTGTCGATATGCTGCCGAATAATGAGAATTACGCGTCGAAGACGTAAAAGTAGGACTTTTGAAGCAAATAGCCCCCTAGATTGAATCTTTCATCGCTCCGATTGGTACGTGTATTTCGTTAATAACTCCTTAACGAAGCAGCGGAGAATATTTTCGCAAAGAAAGAAGTTACTTGAAATGACTTCAGGAATAATTTTAAGGAAGCACAACATTTTTGGGACATTCTGCATATTTAAAACGTTGAGGTTACCCCGATGTTTTACATTGATACCACATACTTCTTCCGTTGTTGGACGAAACACATGCTCCACTGTGCGACGCATCGATGCATGAATATGCTTGCGGAATTTTCGTGTATCGGTAAAAAATTATCTAGCCTATCCTCGATCATCGAGCTAGGCTCGCGTGGCTCGCGTAAGAAATAATTTAATTATGATTACACGTTCTAACGCGACCAACCGAGCGGAAAATGCAATTTATTCGGAACATTTTATCAGAAAATTACTTAGCAAAAAACGAATCGCTAACGGACGACGGAGGAGGTAACACTGCGCACGAAACACGAGACGCAGAAATTACAGAGAATCTGACGAGGGTGATTCATTTAAAAATACGGTCTGGGAGGCTCTCGGCAATTAATTCAATTACCATCGAATCAAAGTTTTCACCGGAACGGCTAGCCAGGACCGACCGGCAAGAAAAATGAAGCGAAATGGCGGAAGGCCGGGTGATTAGTCTTCGTTTGCCGGGTTTCCTGCCGTGTTTACATTCTTGCGTATGATGAAGATCCCCGTTCCCATGAAGAATATCCAAGGCCCGTTATTCCAGGCAAAACTTCGCCTCGAAGCGGAGTCGTTACGCTGTCTTGTATTTACCGGCCGCGTTTCCCTCTTTCATCGCGTTATAGTCGGTGGCAGAGACTCGTTTCTACGTAAAGCATAAACTCGGTCCCGCGATGTCTTCATCATCATTTTGTCATTCAATTCCGCCGCGCCGTGAAACGACGCCATCGTTCGCATGATCGGACCTTATTTTCCTTAACTGTCAATTATTTTTGTTTCGTCGTTTGCTGCAGTTGTCGGAGATCAATTTTCATTGCGAACAGCCTGCTCACTATTTTCATTCCTCAATTACGATTCTTCTTTGATTGCAGTGATTTTAGGTTAGCGCAAAAATACTTTGCACCAATTTCAAAACCAATACCTTGACGTACACTATTGGTCAAAAGTTTGGAATCACTGGGTAAATTCAGAGAAACAGGATAATTCTAAGAAAAACTAAATGGCTTTAGAGTAATCAAGGAAGATTTATTTGTCAAAAAATTTACAAGCAGTGTAAAGAAAATACGAGCAATCTATATATATATATATATATATATATATATATACAGTGCTGTTTACTTGAATAGCCTCGAATACAAAAAAACAAATGAATGACGTCGAGAAAGAATTAGATTGTTTTCCCGTAAATCATGATAGTAGTAGGAAAATCCGTTTGGTCCATCCAGATTAAATTTTTTCTCACGTTAGAAAATTATATTGTGCCATTGTTGAGTCCAACTCATAGCGAACTCTAGCAAATTTGAGTCGGGCTTCAATATGCCTTCTCATTAAAGCAGGTTTTCTTTGCATTTTCTTGGGTTTTATGTATGGAACACTTTGTACGACACGTCTAATAGTTGAAACTGTCACTTTTGTTCCAACTTCCTGTTTGATCTTCTTAAGGGAAACTGCTCCATTCGAAATTTTACGTAAAATTGATCTCCTTCCCCTCTCCGTTGTAGCTCGTTTTGTTCTACCTTTATAATTTTTTCCATAATTTTCACGGTTATTACAGCAATTATTCATTACTTTAGCACTCCTATTAATTCTTTTTCCAATTTCTCGGTTTGAATACCCTTCCTCTTTTAAAACCTTAATTTTTCCAATTTCCTCAACAGTCAATAACTTTCCGCGATCCATATTAGCACAATGATAATAATGATACAAAAAATAATGGATGCAATACTTAACATAGATGTGAAATGCAGACTTGTTGCGGATATGTCTTGTCTGATCTATCGCAAAGCGACAACTAACCGTGACTAAATAATGCGAAGCTATTCAAGTGGAAGCATCTTATTTTTACAAACACAAAATTTCCTGCAAGTTACATATCGATGTAAACATATATCAGTTACCAATTCATATTATAAACGAATTTAACTGATAAGCAAGAATTTTGCCCACAATTCCTTTCTTTGATATAAACTTATATACGTTTTCACCCGAGGATAATCAAGTGAACACACACACACACACACACACACACACACACACACACAGCACTGTATATACGTTATACAGGGTGGGGCGCTAACAATGACCACTCTAAATATTGCCATTATTTGTAATAATATGAAAAAATGTTGTATACAAAACTTACACGGTGTAGAGGGGGACATATTGTGACACAAACATTTTCTACGTGGGTGGATGCATAGAGGAGATTTCAAGGTTACCTTGATTTTTTTTAATAGAATGTCCTTTTTTATACCACAGATCGATAAAGTATCAAAATCTGAGTATAAAAGTGTTGACCTTCATATGTCCTAAACCTAATAGTTAACGAGATATTATCGAAAGAAGAAAGAAAATCATTTCGATAATATCTCGTTAACTATTAGATTTAGGACATATGGAGGTCAACACATTTTTACTCAGAAGT
>CM052202.1:13154568-13182590 GCA_028455805.1 Lasioglossum figueresi
CGACCGATTTTGACGAAATTTTCGAAAAATACTAAGTTACATTTTACAACTTTTTTATGTGGCTTTTTATTGAAAATTTAAAAAATATGTTCCGTAGATCTGTGTCAATTATATGCACTGTGAAAGTTTCATCGAAATCGGTTAACGCGAGAAAAAACGAGAGGCATTGAAAGATGTAAGAATCCTTAGATTTATTGCAGTTAGAGGCCGAAAATCGTGAAAATCTGCAAATTCTACCGTTCTTAAACTTTGTAGATTCTTGCAACGTCGACCGATTTTGAGGAAATTTTCAGAATATGTTTAATGGACACAGATCTACAAAACATTTTTTTTAAATTTTCAATATAGAGCCACATAAAAAGTTGTAAAATGCAATTTTTAGTATTTTTTCTACAATTCCGATCAATTGCAATTTTTGAAAAAATTTCTTGACATCCTGTAGTAAACTAATTGCTCCAGCTTCCCAAAAAGGTCAATTCGTATAGTACAGAATATAATATAGAATATTAATTCGTTTCACTGTATGTCAAATTATGACCTTGTACACGTAAACTCTAGAAAGCTAGAAATCGTTATCATAATGTTTAATTTGTAGTGTACTCTACATGAGGAAATAAGAAAAAAAATGTTATTTGAAGTACGGTTAGAAACGCTTTGTTATACAAAGTTATAAACAAATGAAATTGAATTTGGTAACGGCGGATTTTACTTCGTAGAGTATGTAAGGTCGAACATGCTTATCTTATTCGTCGATAGTTATCATATTTACTATCTTGGGGTGATTCAACATCAGTGTCATTTTTACCGCAACACCTGTTAGATACTCTGCGAAGTAAAATCAGCCGTCACCAAATTCAATTTCATTTGTTTATAACTTTGTAATAAAGCGTTTCTAACCGACCTTGAAATAACATTCTTTTCTTATTTCTACTTGTAGAATATGATCCCGTAGTTTGGCAGGAAAACCCCGGGACATCCTGTATATATTCCTGGACCTTCAGATAGATACTTCGGATTAGAGTATTTTTGATAAACAGAGATTAGAAACTTCGAATTAACCATTTCTAAATAGGAATCTAAATAAAAGAAATAAATAATGTCTGAATAAATAAGATAAATAAATTTCTGAATCATTGTAATGGTTTCTAATTTGTATTCCTAAACGTTTAGATCTTTTGGGCTCAGAGCCTTTTGTAATATACACAATTTGCTGTAACAACAACAAAAAAATTGCTGTAATAATTTTTAATTGTGATTGTTGGATCTCTAGGTAATTCAAATTTATGATAGAATTGTTGCAATGAAATAGGTGAATAACGGAAGTGGTCGAGCAAGTGTATGCGTTCGATGGTGCACACCCAGTATGCAATCAGGCGGATGCAAGTATCGGAGAAGTCAAAGCCCGCGGGTATTATTCCGCAAATCGGTTGTAGGATGTTTGAAGAAACGATTGTTTCGGATCGATCCTTGCCGAAGGTTCGAGCGTCGAAATGAAACTCTTGACGTCTGATCGAGACTCCGTCGAGAAGCACCGGCTCATCGGTCCTTTCAAGCCCCTTCACAATAGTATAATAGAGCCCATTCACGTTAAAAAGGTTCTTCACTATTCTTACGCGATTCCGCTTTAAGTCTTACGTGACTCCGTTTGAATACTTACTCGATGCGCCTATTTTTCCTCCCCCTGACAACTTAAAAAGGAAAGTGTCCGTCTCCGCTTTTCACTTTCCGTCCATCGTGATACGGGAAACGATTTTGACATTTTCGCTGAATACCATATGCCACGCTCCTTCATTTCCTGCCTTTCTCTTAGTTTTGACAGTAATGTAAATGGTCCTTCCACCTAAGAAAAATCTACGGTTGTTCTGAAATTTCGTAATGATTTCGGTTATTTCGGAGTGATTTTTAGAAGTAACATCATTGTTTGTTATTTATAATCCATAATTATTTTTTTAAGGTATAATTTTAAGAGGACCCTATTACAGTGGGTGTAGAAAGTATTCGTACACCTTTTAAAATAGAATAACTTTTTTATAATTCTACCAAACGACCTCATCTTTTATAATCAATTAGAAGCATTGGTTTACGAATGGATATGCAAAAAAAGATTTTTCAAAATTTATAATTTACAAGGTTACATGCGAAAATAAAAAAGGCATTTTTTAAAACTTTTTTAATTGGGACCTTAAAGAAAATTTAAAATATATGTTTTGTATATAGTAATCTTGTATATAGTGTAATCTATATATATATATATATATAGAGAGAGAGAGAGAGAGAGAGAGAGAGAAGATTTTAAAAAGGGATTAAACGTTTGAATATAAACGTGTATGAAAACATTGAAAAATCTTTTTAGTGACTGAGACCACCATTTTAAAACAAATCTATGGCTTTGTTCTGGAATATTTACATTTGGGAATCTGCGCTCTTCAGAAATAACACACATGTCGAGGTGCTGTTTCTCTGTTTTCATAGTAACATAAATAATCTCTCCACCGACTGAAATATTATTTCTCGTTTAGATTTAATTTTTCAGAAACATCTGAGGGTGTTTCGCAGTCTTTGTATTCTTTAGGAAGTTACAGTTTTGGAAAGTGACACACCTGTTTCCGTATTCTCATTTCTTTCTTCTAGTATCGTAAACGAACCCTCCACCAACTGAAATATCATTTTCCTTCGAAAATATACTTTCCAGAAAAATCCAGCGATATTCTCGAATTTAAATGTCCTGTAAAAACTTTGTTTACGTATTTCTCCCAAAATTATTGGAAATTTCTGTTCGTTTTTTGTTTCCTTTTGAAAGTTGTCATTTTCAGAAGTTCTTTTCTTTGTTCCGATATCGTAAAGGAACCCTCAACCAACTGAAATATCATTTCTCTTTGGAAATATAGAATGAGTCACAAGCCACCATAGGAAGAAATGTTTCAGACAAAAGTTGTTTGGTTTTGAGGGGCCCATGTACATAACTTATTTCAGGTGGAGGTGCTTAGGAGATTTGAAAGTCAACCTAGTTTATTTCTCTCAATGGGACTCGTATTCTTCATCCTTTTTTACATTTCTGACCTTACATGACCTTGAATGACTATATCGTTGAAATTGTCTCGCAAAGGGCTATAAACGTAGAAGTTCAGAAATATCTGGTCCTATTAAAAAGAACTAGGTTGACCTTCAAATCTCCTAAGCACCTCCACCTGAAAAAAATCATTTCTTCCTATCTCAAAAAATGTAAAAATTATTCAGGTAGCTTGTCTTAGGTGACTCGCCATATATACTGTAGAAATAATACGCTGTTTATGTACAGACGATTCTATACCCTATTCTATTCTATACCCTATATTTAGTCGAAAACGACATAAGGAACCCCCCGAAAAATTGGCCTTGAAAGTGAAAAACAAGGTAAGAAAAAACCAAAATTTTTTAAGATTAAAAATCTTAAATTTGAAAAATATCTTTAGTCTTAAAAAATATTGGTTTTATCTTACCTTGTTTTTCACGTTCAAGGTCAACTTTACGAGGGGTTCCTTATGTCATGTTCGACTAACTCGAGGGTATAGAATTGCGCTATGGTGTCCGCGACATACAGTGGCCGAAATAATGATAGGCTTACTTCAATTTGTTGACATAATATTGTGTTTCATACAGTATTTTTATTTATTCATTCTTGTAAGTAACAAAATTCACAGCTCCATTGAATAACACAATGTTAATTAACCCTTAGCACTCGAGTAGTGACTGAGTCACCACTAAACCTCCCTTACCATTATTCACAATATTGTGTACATTATTAAATATGTTGGTATCTAATCAATTACTACACATTTAAGTATTGTATGAGGTATTACATCAATTTCATATCCATAAAATTAATAATACCATGTAGAATGGAATTATTCTAAGTTGGAAGAAATGTGTATTTTTCGAGTTTAAATAGCTCCGAGTGCAAAGGGTTAATATCAATTACAAATTTTCTATTACAAAACTTGAGATTTAGTTGCGAAATGAACATAGGTTCATTATGTATTTTTACATAAAAAATTAAAAACAAAGAAAATAAAAATAATTCAATAGTTAGTTGAACCTCCTTTGTGTTTTATAACTTCAAATATTCTGCGTGGAATTGATTAAATTAATTTTTGTAATTTTTCTAATTTAATTTCAGACCACGCCATTCTAATCCCATTTTTCAATTCTGAAACAGTGCTATACTGTTTTTTTATTGTCGTATACCCTTCGTGCTAATATTCCCCAAAGATTTTCAGTCGGATTTAAGTCCGGATTCCTTGATGGCCAGGGTAAAACTTCAACTTTTACCCTCTCAAAGTAGTTTTTAATTGTTTTTGCACGATGTATTGCTGCGTTATCGTGTTGGAATATTAAATTAGGTCCACCAATCTTGCCGCCATATTCATCCAGTACGTATTCCAATAGTTCCTGATATTTTTCAGCATTGACTTTTGGAGGGAACCACATTATCGGAATCTTGCCGTTCCAGCCGAATGCAGCCCAAACCATTACTTATCCTCCTCGATGGACTTTTGTAATTTTTACATTTTTTTTATCACGCAAATTGTGCCAGTAATATTAAAACCCATTTGTGCTGTCCAAATTAATTTTTTTCCGTCAGAAAAAATCGCCGTCTTCCACTTTTCGGTCCATGACAAATGATATTCTGTAAACTTTAATCTCTCCTCCTTGTGGAATTTAGTTAGCGGAGAATTTTCGCTTTTTTAGAATATTTAAGTATCCCACTCGATCTCGGAACATGCTGTACACGTCGCACACCAACTGGCAAGTCTAATTCCATATTTGTTTTAGAGACATTAAGCATATTTTGCCGTGCTTCTTGAAAAATTTTACCTTTTTCCCTATGTGTTAACTTTTGGATGACCTGTAGATTTTTTACTGCCGCATTTTTCTTTTAAAAAATTGTTTATGACATTTAATGACCTTTCCAATCTTCTTACAATTTCTCTGTTAGAGAGACTCATATTGTGGAAAGCAATAATTTAGCCCTTTTCGTTATCATTTAACGATTTCCCCGTGTGATTGTGCGTTAATAATATCAAACGAACATAAAATATTTTTTATAATTTTTAAACTTTATAAATCTGTGTACTTACCATACAAAAACGTTCAAAATATTGCACTATCAATAGTAATTTTTAAATATTTCTCCGTGTACCTAAGATTATTTCGTATCTTGTACTCGATATTTCTCAAAGTATTTTTGAAACAGGTACGTCTTTACACTGATACCGTTGATGGTCGACCGACTGCTTACACAATGTGTAGAACACATTCTTGCGAGATAAAAACAAATGCCACAGTACGCTTCCGAAAACGAAAATAAAATTAGAAGCAGTAAACCAGCCGCCGCGGCTAGGGAACCTATCATTATTTCGACCACTGTATAATTTTGTGACACCCTGTACTCCTTCCAAAATCATTCGAAATTTCCGAGTGACGCGAATCGCAAGCTAGAAAAATGATTAACGTCCCGCGTCGAATTTTGTCGCACTGTTGAACTGATTCGAGACACGGCCGCGTTTAGGAAGCGGAGTAAGAGTGCTTTTATCGCGAATTAATACCGAGGCAGTCGGTCGCTTGGAACGCAAGAGTTCGATATCTTTATTGTCAGCTCGAAAGCTTCTCGAAAGGATGTATTAAGCGGGACTCTGCGGAATGAAGTACGATAAAAGAGGTATAAAAGGCGGAGGACATGGAAGCCCGATACATTTGAAAAGCATTAAACGTTCGGCACCGCCTTCGGTTTAATGTATTCTTAAATTCCCCATGGAATAGATTCGCGCCACGCGTAGATTGAATTTGCGTGCGACGAAAATTAATGGGACCCTTCACCTTTGTGAAAGGTACGCGTAATTACAGGTGGCTTCGCGTGCTTACGAAGTACAGGCATTCTCGTTTCATTGAACAAATTCGCGCCCGACCGATTTGCATGAAATTTTTCACGGACGTTCGCTGCACTTGTTCTCTAGTTCTCTCTCGCAACATTTTTTTCGATTTGCAGCTTCGTTTCTTTTCGTGCGCGGAGAAAAGATTGCATAAAGATTTCGATTAATTTAGAACCGGGCACATCCTAAACGTAAAAACCTGCCGAGCATTTATGAGTATCGTTCGCGGACGAAATTTCATATTACATTGTGTTTAATTAGACACTTCTCTGTTTACCGTGGCATTAAATTCAACCCTTGCCATAAAAGTCGCTGTTCGAAGCGTAAAGCCGGAGCCTCTTCTTTGTAGCGACTGTTGGATTATATTTTTCTGTTTTTCTTTTTTTTTTTTAACGGCGCGCGCGCGGTGATACGATCGCGGGAACAGCAATTTTTTCTTTACGAAAATTTAACGCTCGACTGTTATGTAAACCGTTCGGTTACATCCGCTAATTTACACCGGCCTTTTCTTATTGCACTTCGATTCGATGTAATGGCGATCTCGCGTTTCCTACTCGTTGCGGAAACATAAAATCATCAACTCTACTCGGGCTTATTACACCCGTGTACGTGTACTTCTCCTTGCAGTCTTTTAAGCCCGGTAATAGCTGTATTTGCAGCGCGCCAGTCGAAAAATTGCCGAGCGCTAGATAAGTAAATTATTTATACGAGTGAAATATCGATGCAAATGCGGAAGATGGAGGAAGACGCAGACAAATGCACGCAGTTAATCCACGTTAGATATGCTGCAAAGACGTGTATAGCAGTAGTGCCTGTCGGGTACGTCCGTTCGTGTTCCACCGGCGTTTCTTGTGTCGCTTATTAATTTCTTAATTAATTGTAATTATGACGCTTGCGCTGTAACATCCACAGTTTCTTTTGCCGAGGCTCGCGAACCGCTTCGTCTAGCCTGTTAACAGTAAAAAATATTTACAACTATTTGCTTCCGAGTCGTTCTCGGTGCCGTGACGTAGACAGATAATTAAATTTCAAACAATGTATGCCTTTCTGGTGCAGCGAGGCAATTGCAAAGCAATTTTGAGAATCTTTTAAGAGTTGGTTCTTGAATATTATTTTGGAGGTAAACGTATGAACTATAGTAGGGCGTCAATTATCCGAACCAATTGGGACCGAGGTAGTTCGGAAAATCAAATTGTTCGGATAATCCGAGCAGTGTTAAAATTTCTTACTAACTCTTTAACTGCGGGTGTGGTTTATAAACCACATACTAAAATCGTAGCCAGAGGCGGGTGTGGTATATAAACAACATGTTAATTTTGGTCAATATCAAATAGCGGCTGGAACTTAAAATAAAATAAATACAATAAAAAATATCTTAAACTGGAATATCACTTCAGTAATATAATTTAAAATTAGAACTACGGCTGTGCTAAAAGTACCCGCAGTTAAAGCGTTAAATACAAGAGTAGGCTGAACTTTCGCTTTCAAGGAACCCGAACATTTTTGGGACACCCTGTATGTGACCCGCGTTCATTTAAAGTATGAATCACCCACACATTTTATAGATTCAATTAGATATCAGCGAGTTCCGTTACGTTCCGAAGGTTTATATATTAGAACTTCGTCATTATGAGATTTCCTCGAAGAAAAAGAAAATGTGTTTCACTGGATATTCATTACAGAAACGTAGTATTAGGTCATCCCATAAGTTCGTGTCGTTTTTCGAGCGGTTGCATATGTTAATTTTGTAAGCATACCTTTAAGTTTGTTTTAGGTATTTTCAGAACTGATAAAGCTTCGTCATTTTTGTACAAGGTCTCGAAGTTTATCTTCGTCTGTGTTAGGAGGACATCCGGAACGTTCCTCGTCTTCTAAACAAAACTTCCCACCTTTGAAACGTTCAAACCACTTCCTACAAGTACGAGATGAAAGCGCACTTTCCCCGTAACCAGCACATATGTTGTTCGTGGCGATTGTTACCGAACTTCCTTTCCGAAATTCGTATAACATGAGATGTCGGAAATGGATACGCATTTCGCTCGTGATTTTTCACTGCTAGGAATCACTGTGTTGTCTATATCATGATCTTATACCCACGTAAACCTTCTCTAGACTGTTCCCGAACAGCTACGCTCAAGTGCATTGGTCCCTTATCGCCGTGAAGTTTATAAATCAACGCATGAAATGTATACAGAAAAGTCGGCACGAACTTATGGGATGACCTAATATTTCATTTAGATTTTCACCAATTTAATAACTCGCACGTTTTAGTGGACTCGGTTTCAAATCTTCGTCGCAAGCCAACTCGACGTTACAAGGTGAGAGGTTACGGAAGTGACGGAGAGCAATATTTCAGCACCGGGATCATCGAATTCTCAGGGCGATTATCATAACTTCGTGATCCATAAGCGTACGATGTCAGAGAAATATTCCAACGGATGGCTCCGCGACGTTATCCCCGGGCAATTGCGCTCGAGGTAAAAATTAATGAACGGAAAGGGTTGCCGGTATTAAGGAGGATTAAATTGTCGATGCTGTTCCGAATGCGAATCGTAATCTTCGGGGGGAGAGAGAGGGCACCGAGCGTTGCAGGATGCACACATGTGGGGGTCTGAAATTCGGTTGCAAATGCTGGTGGTGGGGGATGGAGGGAGTGAGGGGGGGGGGCGAGTAGAAAAGGCCGCGTTTAACCACTGGCGCAACTCGTCCCATTGTACGGTAAATTACGGCCAATTTACAGGAATTTTTGTGCCCCGTCGTAAATGAGGCCAAATCAGACGGCGGAGGCGGCGCGGCGCGCGGCGGGGGCTGTTGAACCCGTCCCAATAGCGGCTGCTTGGCAGCCGACCAGCGAACGGCAGAACGGCCGTTTCAAAAATGCAGATCACGCGGGCCGATTCGACGTATACAAATAATCCTCGGGCTGCGGCCGCTTCGAAATTAATGCCCGCGAAACGCGCGATTAATAGAACCGCTGCTCCGCGCCGAACGGTTCAACCCCGACCAATCCAGCTGGCTGAAAGTCGATTTCATCCGACTCCAACGAAAAATGACATACAGTGGGTGTACAAAGTGTTCGTACTACATTTAAAATAGAATAACTCGTTTATCAGTATACCGAACGATCTAATTTCTTATAATGAATTAGAATCATTGGTTCACCAAATGATCTGCGTAAAAGATTTTCCAGAAATTACAATTTACAAGGTTGCATGCAAAAATAAAAAAAGCATTTTTTTAAACCTTTTTATTTGGACCCTTAACCAGTTAAGTGTGTTTAACGACTATATCCGTCATGGAGATGTGGCAGAATTTTGTGTCATGACGATTATATCCGTCATGCGTAAAATTTTGTTACAATTTGACATTTAAATTGTAATTCTGGCGAAAACTAAATTATATTCGTAAATTTTAATATGTTTAAAATGTTTAGAGGGCAGGAGGAAATGAAACAAACAAATGAAAATTATAAATAATTTGAGATGGATTCGTGCATCCCCGTATGCACTGGCGTCGTCGCTTGATTTTCGCGACACATACAGGTGCGCGCTGTGAAAAGAGGTCGCCACAGTTAACTGGTTAATGAAAATTTATAATACATGTTTTGTAGATCTACGTTAGTTATACGCATACTGAAAATTTCATCGAACTCGGTTGACACAGGAAAAAACGACACGCGTCGAAAGATGTACGATTCTGTGGATTTTAAGCAGAAACTGATCAAAAGTCGTGTAAAACTACGATTTTCACCATTTTTAAACGCTTGTAGCTCGTGTGTGTGTGTTAATCGATTTCGATGGAATTTTTAGCATGCGTGTAACTAGTATAGATATACAAAACATATGTTTTAAATTTTCATTAAGGGCCCAACTAAAAAAGTTTAAAAAAATGCCTTTTTTATTTTTACGTGTAACCTTGTGAATTATAATTTTTGGAAAATCTTTTTTGCATATCATTTCATAAACCAATGCTTCTAATTGATTATAAAAAATCAGGTCGTTTGGTACAATTATAAAAAAAGTTATTCTATTTTAAACGAACACTTTGTACACCTACTGTAGCTCCCCCAGAGTGCAGCGGTCTTATATGTGCACTAGGGTGGCTCTGATTTAGGGTAGACCGGGGCTAGTTGACTAACTTTCAACATAATTACCTTTTTCCAATGAACCATTATTATTTTGCTGACTTGTACAACAAAAGTTTGCACATTGACTTGGGTTTACACATTTAATTTTGAAAATCGCTTTGATTGAACCAAGTTGAACATACAGTAGCACGGATTTGTCTCGTTCAAACTTTGCTCCTTCTATAACACCTGTCCTCTGGTTAATTGCTTTTACATCATACTGAAAACGATCAATTGAGTGAATTGCAATTGCATGGATATTTATTCTAGCGGAATCTTGATAAGATTTTATCAATTTTTACTATTGTAGTTGAATAAATATTTCACGTGATTTTGATAAAATATGCCAAACTTTCGAAAGCTGTTAATTGTAGATCTGATACAAGCTAGTGTGCATACGATGCACATAAATTGGAGTTGCATTAATATTTGTTTTTGACGGGTGTTTGATGCTATTTTACATATATTTAAAAGCAATTAGTCGCAGATCCGTAGCAGACTAGCGAACACACGATGCATTTGATATACAGTTGCATTAATATTTATTTTTTCATACGACTTTGATGCTAATCTTTTGAAAGCTATCGGTTGCGAATTTCAAGCATGCTAATGCATACGATGCAATAAATTGCAGTTGCATAAATATTTTTTCTGACAGTATTTCGATGAGATTTTTTAATCTTGAATTGTAGTTGCGTGAATATTTATTATTCAAATGGAAGATGAATTTCGGAAAGTCATTGGATATGAATCTAATCCAGCAAGCATGTATGAATTGAGGTCGCATATATAGGTTTATTACGAAAACATCGGAAAGAGGTAAAGTGTTTACACGAGAAGCAAAAAGAATGCTACTTTTGATATTCTGACCGTAGCGTTAAGGGTGCCGGAGTTCAAAAGAATTCTTTGATGCCGGTGGTTCTCTCGGTTCAGTCGTTTTGCAGCGGACTGTCACGGAGATTTAGTGAAGCTACACCTCGGGGAAGAAGCCCTCTGACATTGATGGAAATGATGACACGATGAGTATCGTCGTTTTGCCACTTTAATTTAAGACGCACTAAATTTTGGTTTGTAAATCAGGGCTTAACAGGCCTCGCGGTCGCTTTGAGCACCGCGAGATTTGTCGGATGCCGTGTGCGTTTCGGTCGGGAGCAAAACACAGAGCGCTAATTGAATTGCAAATATCAGAGGGGCAAATTCGCGAATCTATACATTCTTCAATCATTTCGTTCGATTAGAGTTAGCCCCGTACAAATAATGAAAATAATCAACGTGCGATGCAAATACTACCCTTGGCAGAAAACGTGCAACAAAATTTGTTAATGAGATTGTTAAATGATTTGGTTGAGCGTACGAGGTGTGATCAAAAAGTAAGGTAACTTTTTGAATTTCGCGGGATACCTACAGTCGATTTTCGTTTTCTTTTTTTTTTCTTATGCTGGTACACTCGTCCCGAACACATGTTCTCAGTTTCAGCTATATAGCATTTTCTGTTTGTTTGCGAGAAGCATAAAGGTAGAAGCGTTTTGCGTGTTCGGCGATTTTTTGCTGTCGAAATAAATGGATCAAAAAAATTTGCATCAAATTTTGTGTAAAAAATGGAATTAAGTGCTCCAAAACATTTGAAATGTTGACAGTGGCGTACGGTGAGTGTACTCTGAGTAAAAAAAAATGTTTATTAGTGGTACAAGCTCTTCCAAGAAGGCCGAGAAGATGTTAACGACGAAGCTCGCCCTGGACGCCCCAGCACGTCGACAACCGATGAAAACGTTGAAGAAGCGAAGAAAATAGTGTTGGGGAATCGTCGAATTACCATTAGAGAAGTTGCCGATGATGTCGGCATCTCGTTTGGTTCGTGCCAAGCAATTTTAACGGATGTTTTGGGCATGAGACGTGTGTCAGCGAAGTTTGTTCCGAAACTGCTTAATTTTGACCAGAAGAAACGTCGCATGAGCATCGCTTGTGAGTAATTTTTTGGCCAGGAACAACACCGCAATCATGCCTCAGCCACCATATCCACACACTTTTTCCTGTTCCCAAAACTGAAGAGACCCATGAGAGGACGGAGATTTGCAACGATCGAGGAGATAAAGACTGCATCGCTGGAAAAGCTCAAAGCTATACCAAAAAGTGCTTACCAGAAGTGCTTCGAGGATTGGAAATAGCGCTGGCACAAGTGTATTATATCTGAGACGGATTACTTTGAAGGGGACAACATAAATATTGATGAATAAACAAATATTTTTTGATAAAAATAAAAAGTCACCTTACTTAAGCCTTAAAAGTAACTGGTACATGTTCCCTTATAAAAATTACAAGATTGATTTTATTTAGACTTTGTGCGGCCCCTATTGTAAAACGTGTTCTTCTAAAGATATGTGTATACAATCATTCCTTGTGAAATCATTTTTAACATTTCAATAATTGTGTAGGATCGGGTTTGGAATGAGTCGGCTTCCAAAAAGGTGTGGCTAACAACGCGACTTTATTCTAACGATATCCGGGAAGATAGGGTTACAAAGTCGTGTCCGGTCGTCGCGAGACGAACATCACCTTGTAACCCCATCCTCCCGAATATCGTTAGAATAAAGTCGCGTTGTTACCCACACCTTGTTGGAAGCCAACTCGTTCCAAACCCGATCCTACAATTGTAAAATAAAAAATCTGCAACTGTGTTAAATATGAAAAATAATACATATAATTTCAGTAGGTATTCAGTGTCTATAATCGCTGAAGGTCACTCAAGGTCACAGACAGAGGAAACGTATATTTCACATACGAGTGCAGTATTATCATCGTGGGTGTTTAACAAAGGATGGTATCGTTAAAAAAAGTAAGGTCATAGACAGAGGAAACTTATATTTCACATATGAGCGCAGTATTATCATCGTGGATGTTTAACAAAGGATGATTTTATTAAAAAAAATAAGCTGACATTGACACCTCTAGAAAAGTTAGATCGTGTAAGCCTCGTTAAATCATTGGACAAAGTGACAACCAAATTTTATCATTGAAATGTGCATAATTACAACGATAGATGTTTGATTTCTTTGATCGAATTGTTTGTAGCTGAGGTGCTATTAGAAATTGTTCGTCACAGTTTCCCACGGCAAGAGCAACATAATCAGCAAATATAAAATTGTAGTACGTAGCGGCGCGGCACGGCGCAGCGACGCGATCGCAGCCGCACGGACACTGGCGACGCTGCTAACGGTATAAATAATATTTCATGCGAACGGTAAATTGTGATTTATTGAGGAAGATAAATGTGGCAACAGGATCAATGGAATTTTTTAATTGCCCGTATAATCTGCGAATCATTCATTATCGCGTATCACGGCCGGTAGATTTACGAGCACCGTCAAGATTGTAAATTCGTTGTGGATTTAACTTATTTTCCGTAGATCAGGCCTGTGATCGATTTCCTCGGGCACGATGGGACAAGTATCACGTTTTCATCGGGAAACCGATGTCTGGTATCTGACATCCTTGAAATTTTCAATTTCACACGATTCCGTGCAGTGATAACACTGAAACGAGTTCCGAGGAATGCGCCGAATAGTATCTGCTCGAAGGAGGAAGTGTAAATTCGCGAAAACAGTGCGCACGATTCAAAATAGCAGCGAGACAACCGAAAGAGACGGGTGACCGCTAATAAAATCCATCCTCGAAAATTCCTCGGCGCGAGGAATTTTAATGGAAACCGAGAACAGCGAGCTAACAAATTATCGACAATTGTGAAGTTCAGTCGAAAGGTGTACAAATTGGACTTTCCAGTTTTGATTTCGGCAGCTTTCCGATAGCGAATTTCTTCGGGTTAACCAGGTCAAGAAACATATGTAATAACGCGATGACTCAGAGTGGGGTATTTGACCCGGAACGTCGGAAAAAACTATTTTATCGTTATTTAGGGGCTCAGGGTCATAATATAAAAAATCATTGAATTCGTCTTAACGTCAATTACAACATCGTGAAATCAAAAATACATTTTAACATTTAAAATATCAAAATGATTTTTATTTTTAGTCGAAGAACATTTTTTTTTTAATTTTACATATACAGGGTGAATCACGAACCGTGATCAGTAGAGACTACTCTGTTACAGCAGTTCGATCGAAAATGTTTTTATCAGATATAGCATGGTTTCAAGAGAGCTTTCACGTGATTATAACAAATTTTTCGTCAACTCTTTTTTTTATGATTTTTCAAGGTTACCTTCTTCTTTTTGCAAATACACCTTTAATTTTTTACGCCTATTTGTTAGAGGATTTCAAGGCGAATTCGGAAACGTATCATAATATTTAAAAAATTGCGTTTTAAATTTTTTTTTACGAAAAATTTGCTACAATCGCGTGAAAGTTCTTTTGAAACCATGTATATGTAATACAAACATGCTCGATCGGACAGCTAGTAACAGAGTAATCTCTACTGATCACAATTCGTGATCTGTAGAAACCTGTGACCTGTAGAAGTTTGTGGATGTTTAAATATTGTTCAACTCTCTCCCTCTCTCTCTTTTGTTGGAAACATATTAACCTCAGATTATCGGAAACCTTTGAAAAATCGTGATAACGGAAAGCTTCCATCGAAAAGCTGGAAAAAATTATTTTTGCATATAAATTATGTTGAAATAATGTAATTTATCATTTGAATACTAAATATGTAGATCAGGAGCCACACGCTGCGACTGTTGATCCTCGTTTCTACTTAAATTACTTATAAATCTTCCATATGTGCAAATATGGGACTAATGCCGTTTGCACTACGATTACAAATCTTTATCGAATTTAATGATACCAGATAGAGCACCAGATGTTATTCAGTAGTACAACAATATCGACAATGTAGTTTGATAATCTTAAAAAAATTTACAGAATGATTGATTATATCGAAATTAATAACTGTACTAATTTAGAGGATAACGAAATGAAATCTGTGCGAAAGTGCTCTTTATACCTACTTGAAAAGCTTCTGCACTGCTACAATTTACACAATTTCCTTGAAACACTTGAAAATCGTTAATGGATGAACGCTGTTTCAGAGACTGTTTAAAAACGCGCGCGCGCACACACACATACATACACACAAAGCGTACTATAAAATCTCTTGACTTTCGATAAAGTAAAGTACTTCACGGGTATCCAAATAATAAATCAATACCGAAGCTTTATTCTTCATAGCTTTAACTACGTAGGACAGCATACATTTTACGAGTTACGAAATATTTTGAAATCGACTTTTCCGCGACTTTTCTGGCCAAATACGCCACTGTGCGACCGTCGCATCGGAAACGATTGCAACAAGCTTGATAACGCAGTCTCGAAGATCTCGGAGGAGCCACGCAGCTGCTCCACAAGAGAATTTCTGGATGTCACACAGGTTGACGCATCTTAAGACGTACGAAGCACTAAATTAATCTCGGGGACGTTTGCCAAGTCGCCGCTCTTGATGGAGTTACGAGGCCGCGGCTCCTCCTTCTGGCTTTCTCCGCAATTCTCGCAAAGGAACCTTGTTTAAACGTGAAACCCCCATTTAATGTACGATGTATACTTTGGTGCCCGGGGACGTTGATCTACGAATACACATCATTGGAATGAACAACAACGGACGAGGAAGACGAGAGGTGTCCGCGCGTTGTTGATCCCGACGCAGTTGTCACGTGTCGATCATCAACTTTGTCATCTTTCCGGACACGATGCTGACGAAAACTGTCTGCCACTCTCGTCATTCACCCTGGGATCACTGGAGACCTTCTCCTGTATCGCTTCATACAACTCGTTTCCTTCTATTTCTTCGTCTAGCGGATTAGGTTGCGGCTAAACAATTAGAGGGAGAATATTTTTGAGGAATTGATCACTGGGCAGGTACAGGAACCTAGACGAAATTATTTCTCGATCGTCATCATCAAACTCGCCAAGTTCATCATCGTCAATGGACAACGGATTTTATGCATTTATTACAAAAGTGAGTAGGTGTAAATTGAAATAGTAAAAATATTAGAAGAATTTAAAACTACTGTTATATCATTTTCAACCAATTAAACAAATTAAGAAAGAAAACAAATTTCTTTTTCACTCCCGATTGTTACAATTCACGTAGAAAATTTTTATTTCGCTTAAAGATCCGCTGCCTAATTATCAAACACCTCTCAATTGTTGTACAGATGTAAGTTTACTAATAATTTGTACCCTTACTGTTTTCAATAATATCTCATTAACTTCGTAATGCAAATATTTGCTGCATTTTAGTAGGAAAATATCACTAGCTGCTCTAATTGCGTCTGGTATGGTAGAAGTAGTTTTGAAAAAATTAAGAAGATAGTATTCTTATGAAGTAAGGTTAGGGGATCGGTAACAATCTACAAAAATGATCTCTTACCGATTTAAACTGGATTTTACCGTGACTGGTCAAACTATTGTGGTTACAGCACGAAAACTTGATTTATTAGCCACGTGACATAAACGTGAATAAAATTGTCTACATATTTAATTTAAAAAAAGAACAAGAATTTAGTGTAGATAGACTTTCATTTAAAAATTTAATATTATAGCGTAAATTCGTAAATTTATGTAAGAGGCTGTAATAATTGATGAAAAGAAATGATGCTTTTAAAGCAGAGCCCCGTGAGTAGGATCGAATGATTTATATCTAACAATTATTTATAGCATCATAGATACTTTTATAGTAACTCTGCCATTAGTCAACTTTTCGTTTTTATACTAACGTGAATTGCGATACGGGTTCGCATCAGATATATCAGGAGCGAAGATTTACAGTTTCTGGATTGTCTTAATGCTTGCGATAGCAAGCCATCAGGTTCGAATTGACTCCGAACGTAAACCGGTAGCAGATCTTCGCAACAGCGACTTGTCTCTGTCGTTGTCTCGGGGAAACTTTGGTAAACGGATCGACGTTTCCACACGATCTGTTATACTGTTGCGCATCTCTGTCTCGTTGCTAATGCCCCGTGAAACGCGCGGCGTGCCACCGACCTGCGAATTAAAGAATGAAATATGTTAATGGAGTTCTCGAACGGGAGAACGCGGCAACCGGCCGGATGGTATCTTGATTAAGGTGTCTGCTAGATGTTACTCACTCCGGCGACCGCCAACAGCACCGCAAAAATCTAATTTTCGTCGGGTTCCCGGAGAAAAACGGCCGTTCGCTCGTCTTCGCGAGCACACGATGCCTTTTCAATCTTTCACGCCTCGTCGTGCCCCGAAAACGAACGAAATGCCTCCGCGATCGCAACAGAATGCACCAAATGCATCGACGCACAGCGGAATATTTGGAAAAGTCGGAGAAAAGTCGATTCAAAATTTTTCGCGAGTCGTACAATTTTTGGTGTCGACGTAGTTAAAAGTCTGAAAAATAACGCTTCGGTATTGTTTTTTTTAATTTGTACACCCGTGAAGTTTCCTACTTCATCGAAAGTCAAGAGATTTTATAGCACGCTTTGCGTTCTTTAAACAGTCTCTGAAACAGTGTTCATTAGCGATTTTCAAATGTTGTAAGGAATTTCTGTAAATTCTCGAAATTAGCAGAAGCTTTTCAAGTAGGTATACGTATAGAGCATTTTGGCACACTCGAAAACAATTTTTTAATATTGGGCCACACGATTTGGATTTTATTTTGGCCAAGTTTACTGCATCGTGTGATCAAAAATTTGAAAAGAATTGCATAATTTTTTTTATCGGAAGTGTGAAAAGTACATTTCTCAGATCTGTGTAAAACACACATGTTCTGTAGATAAATTTTATATAACATCGTTGTTACATTAGATTCATTTTAAAAAAAACTCTGCTGAATTATAAGCAAAATGAATTTCCTTTGTTCCGAGAATTAAAATATATTCAGTTTCAGCAAAACTTGCCGGATGTTGTCTAGAAATTTGATAAGTCGGAAATGGAAATTTCATTGGTGCGACGCAGCAGGTTAATCATCGCCAATCATGGGAACGCGCATTCTTTCTTCGACGAGCAAAATTATCTGCACAGTTCCCCGACGTTTTCCAAAGATACTGCGCTGTTCGTATTCTCGTGTAAGCGGGATACAATTTTCCACGGCGGATAGAAACCGATGGTATTTTAATTGAACCGTAAATAGCTGATGTTTCTCCGGGCAACACAATTATACGAGGATAGGATATCCTGGAGCATTGAAGGCAATTTGTCCTTTCGAGCGGTGCGCGTTCTCTGGCTGCTAATTCGCAACGCAGTAGAGATACTCTTCGTTATCGTTTACTAATTGAAAATACTTCGAAAATATTTTCTGGAGTGTAGGAATTTCGTGGCAGTCGATTCGAAGGACTTGTGCCGACAATGTGCATTCTTAAGGTGTGTTTGTTGAAAAATGCAAAAAATGCAAACGGTGCAATTTCTTCACTAATATTTTCTCCGGTGAATTCAGATAGCTGAATCTTATACTTCGTAGCAACCATCGTAGCGATCATAGCATCGTATGAGTAGACTGCGGATGTTATGCATTTATGACAAAAATGGATGAGTGGAAAACAAAACTGTAAAAGGATTAGAAGAATTTCAGAATACTGTTAAATATTTTCCACTTACTAAAATTATTTATAGGAGAAACGTAGGATTTCCCTATTTTATATAAGTGTTGGTTGCGATCGAGTTAACCAATCGATCTACGCGGGCGGGGATCAATGAAGGAATCGACTCTTACAAGTACAATATTTAATAATAAAAAGAATAAAAAGGTGGAACAAAGATTTAACACAACTGTCCAAGACGACGACCGGTGCGAGACTCTCCTAGATCGCCTCCTCCTCGCCTTTTATTCACAACGGTCTTCGCCTGTCGTTTGTCTCGACATTATTCGTTTGTTTCTCGCGGGACGCGCGTTTCGCCTGTTTTGTTGGGAGTTTAGACCTCCCACAGAAATGCATTTTTATCTGATGCGCATTTCTCATGATCGACTCCTAATATTTTTATTTTGCATAATGGTCTACTTAGGAGATCTTTTTAGACACACATGACATGACTGTACAAACTATTGCATATCTCTGTCAATTTAGATTATTAAATAATAAATAATGTACGATGATGATGTTGAATTGTTCAACATTCTCATACCAAAATTTAATGTATCTCTCAACGATTATCTAAGGAAAATTTTTAATTTACATTGACGTGTCTACTATAAACTATCGAGTTTGTAAATGTATCTGATTTTTCTTGCCCTGCGAGAATAGTAAAATTCTATGTACTTCGACTTCAACCAATTTTGATTACAATATTCGTCAGAATAAATTTATACGTTAAAATATAATTTTAATAATTGTAAAGGGACATTTAACGGTAATGCTATCAAGCAATAAATACAAATGAAATTTGTTATATTTCTCAGTTAGTATTTCCTACGGTTAACTATAAACGAATTTTATGTGCTTGCTATTTATATTTAATTTTGGGAAACATAATCGAAGAAATCGTGGTGAATCGAGACAACATATCCTCGAACAATTGAAAAAGTAAATTGAACATGTTGAAAAAAATTTGGCCTTACAGGCTCGTTAATTGAAAATGCTGTCAAAAATATTTCTTATATGTTAATAAAGTCAATTGACATTTCGTACTTAAATTTGGAGAGACGATCGAAGCGACCGTAGTGGATTGAGAGGACTTGTCGTTGAACAGTTAGAAAACTCGGCGGTTTGGGAAAGAATTCCGCAAACGTAAAGATCTCGGCGGAGATTGGCAGCGCGCAGCTTGGATAAGAACGAACTGTTTTATAGCGCACGACCACGCTATCAAACGGTCGCGCGCAACATTCTTGTTCGTCGGTCAGAAAACACGCTGACGATGGAATCGAACGCTAACGGGATCCTCGTAAACGAACTTGGTCTTCGAGCCCGAACGGCCCGGTGGATTTTACGAGCATCCAATGTCCGCCCGTGGATTTCTGACATACCTGCGTATTAACGCGGGGAATAGAATATTTCCAAGATAGAGGCCTTTATCTGGCTCTGATCTTGAAGCTAGGAGCCCTCCCCCTCCCCATGCCTTCTTTTATCGGTGCATTGACAAATCATGACCGGACGTGACGCGCAGCGGGGATTTAACTACCAATAAAATCCTGGTCTACAGCTGTCTTCGAGTCCTAGCAAGCTCGGTGGAATTCGTAGTGCTTACAGCGAACGCACACTCGAGGCTCTTGGTTTCGTCTCTCGGTGTTCGCACACCCATATCGATTAGTTCCCTAATGAGTCCCTCGCAAAAACGACTCTTCAAAAAATTAGTACCAATTAATCCGGCCGGAGGAGACTCGATGGCTGCGATATGCTGATATCGAAGGATCTCTGCTCTTCGATTGGGTCCGTTTAACATCTACCAGGCGCCAACGGTGCTTGAAATGCATTAAATATACTTTGCAAATATAAAAATTGCTGTACCATTGTTCAAAATATTGTTTACATTATTAAATATATGGGATCTAACCAATTACTCGAAACATTTAAGTATTGGAATTCTTCTAGGTTGGAAGAAATGTTTAATTTTCGAGTTAAAATAGCTCCGAGGGCAAAGGGTTAAACATACTTGTAAAATCAAATGAACAGAGAAACTTCAAGAAAGTAAATAATTGTTTCAAATTAAGGGGTCTCTCGGATTTGAATGCCCATTGATTTACGAACTTTTTTCAGGACAACTATTAAATCCTTCCGAGTAAGATAACAACTTATTTGTCCGTCATACACAATTACTTTGCAGATTCTACTGCAATAGGTACTGAACGGACATCGATTCGAAAAAGTGGACTTTTAGGCACAGTGTTGGGATTCTCGGATCAGGAATAATTGCGGAGCGTGTCCCGATTATAGTTACAGAGAATGAACATGGCCGTTTATTCGAAGCATCCCCGGCACTCGGAGGCTCGTTAAAAGCCGTGGCTCGGCCGCGATGGCTGCCCAATGACATTTAAATAAAACGTTTTTCCTTTCACCGGGAAAACACGATTGCCTTGGAAAGGAAAGTCCATTTAGCGAAGGGTTAATTCGCTCGTTAGCATCGCGCTTGGCCCGTCCTTCTCGCGGCGCAGCGGCGCGGCGGCGCGGACTCTTAATTGCCAACGGTACCTTCTAGCGACGGGCTGGTTCTCCTTTCCAGGAAATTGTGACATTCTCGATGCGATGCCGCGCCGCGATTCCGTATCTTTTCCCTTTCCTTGTTGCACGCGCCCTCCGGCTTAATGCCGGTCAACCGTTCGCCGCAATTTGCGTGTGTCACAACCCTCCGCCATTAATTACTCTCTTCCGCGTTCACCCCGGATTGTAGCCGCGAGCGTATCAAGCGCTTCTTTCTCCCCTCCTTCTTCGAGGACACGCCATCCTACTCTAATCGTGGCTCTTCTCAAGCAGTACCAGCTGGAACAGTAAAAGGGGTGGTAATGTTGCCCTCCAGTTCTTTCTATATATATTTCTTCTTAAGGTGAAGCGGGGTAAGTACAGACTGGTTATTGTAAAGTTGGATTTTAAACTTATGTATTTTCAGTCTGGTATGTAAATACTTAACGCTGTCGGTATCAAACGCTTTGCACAGTTATTACTGGTGAATTAATATTACGTAGGATTCGAATTTTTCTTCAAAATTTTCATTATGATAGGATATTGTACGAAATGTCAACTACTCTGTACTTTCCCCGACTATGGGGCAGGAGCGTAACTTAGAGTTAAAAATGCTTTCGAACCTTGTTTCAAGTGCTACGGGGCAAGAAAAGAATTATTAACAAGCCTGCTATAAAATGCTTTTTATTGCATTCAATTATATTGTTTAGTTTTATAGAGTTATCCATTTTTAACACGTTGAACGTCACGTCACCCGTATCTGGGTGACGGCTATGTTTCCGCAGGAGCCCCGTCACCCGTAAACAGGTGACACTGTTCTTCGTCAATTAAAGCAGGATTTTGAAGGTAATTTATAGTAATTTTATTTGTAACACAACTATGATGAGTATAGACAATATAGGAGTATAGACAATATAACAATAAAGTATAAAGTAAACAAAAACAAACATTAAAAATATAATAACAAGATGTGTTGATGATATCGTCGCAAAGGTTAGATCGGGGATACAAATTAAAGCAATATTGCTAGCTTGATTAAACTTTCTACGTTTCGATCCTAATATGGATCCTTTTCAAGAAAGAAGAAAAAACTGCGTCTGTAAATTTTAAATGGAAATCTTTTCCCTTAATTAGTTTAGTCTGTCTTGAGTTGGTTAATTACATAACACCTAAATTACAATTGTTTGTCATCAGATGTGTCTCTATTGTTGTTTCTTCAATTTTTGCCATAACATGTGGTATACTCGCAGTTAAAATATTGTACGTTTGACGTTTTACGGTTTTACGGTTTCATGTACGATCCATTGGTTTCTGTTTTGTTTTCTGATTCTATTAACCTCGTGTTTGTGCCACAGTAACTTGTGCACCGGCATAGAAACAATATGTGTTTTTACATGTCATTTTGTCCTTAATTTTTTCATAAAGCAGGTTGGTAATTTTATTACTGTATTTTAATTATGTATTTAAATTTGTTCAGCACATTAATACTGAAACCTCCATTTAAAATTTACAGACGCGGTTTTTTCTTCTTTCTTGAAAAGGATCCATATTACGATCGAAACGTAGAAAGTTTAATCAAGCTAGCAATATTGCTTTAATTTGTATCTCCGATCGAACCTTTGCGCCGATATCATCAACACATCTTGTTATTAACAATCTTACGATCGATAACAAAACACAATTAAAAATATACTTATACTAATAACAAAATAAAATAATAAAATATAAAATATACTTATACCAACAAATTATACTTATATTTAAATTTGTTTTTAAAATATTATAACATTTTATTAGTTACGATGGAATTCGTTAAAACATTGTAAACATAATTGGGGTGACTCTGGACACTCAGGACAATACGTTATAGTTTTATGTAAATTTTTTTTGCTTCGAGGAGTTCGAGAGTTTTGGGCCCCGGGAGAAACTCTACCGATTCACGCTGGGCGTTCAACGTGTTAAACAAACAAGTACTTTTGGGTTGTTTGGAAAGTCTCCGGCGATTGTTGGAGTAAATTGAAAACGAAAAAAATTGTACTAACAATCAAGTGTATTGAATAAGATATGCAACATTTTGTTCGATGATGGTTTGCCTTCTGTTGGAAAGATTCATTATCCCACGTTCGTAAAATGTCGCTGGTTTATCGCACATGATCTGCTGCCCAGTACGCACTTACCCCACCGTGATAGCCTGCACTTGCCCCATATAATAATATTTACGAGGCAAGAGCAGACTAGCGTTTTCCTCAATAAATTTTAAAAGATACAATAAAAACTGTTTATTTAATGTAAACTTACATCAATATTTTTTGTACTTACCTAAAATAACATCACAGAATATATAATTAACTTATAAACTATTGCACGTTCAGGGTAACCTCAAAGTTGTACATATACTTCTCACGTGACCGTTTAGCACTGATTGATTTAAGCGAGGAAAACACCTTTATTCTTCGGCGACATCTATGTCGAATAGTTCATATTAACTTATAGTACATTAATAAATACAAGCTAGAGAAATTTCACTCATATTATAATAAAAATAACCACTTTATGCACTGCCCCGTTTACACACTTACCCCACTCCAAACGATGCGTGTCGTTTTTTCCTGTGTCAACCGCGATTTCGATGAAATTTTCAGTATGTGTATAACTAACATAGATCGACAAAACATATATTTTAAATTTTCTTGAAGGGCCCAAATAAAAGAGTTAAAAAAAATGCCTTTTTTATTGTTGCATGTAACCTTGTAAATTATAATTTTTGGAAAATCTTTTTTGCATATCATTTCGTAAACCAATGCTTCTAATTGATCAATTATAAAAAAGTTATTCTATTTTAAAATATGCACGAATACTTTGTACACACATTGTAATTTAAATCTTATACGTTTTCCCTGCCGGTGATCTTGAACGACCTTGAGCGACCTTGAATAATTATAATCACTGGATTTGTAATGTAAAAAACTATTATTGTCGGCGTTTAAAAAAACACCTCTAAAAAATGACTAAAAACACAACATTTTTGACATTGTGAGCCCTATTTTGCCATTTAACTTTGTCCTCAAGACATTTAATGTAACTTTGAAAACTACAATGATATTTGAGGTACGAACTTCAGGTAACCCCGTGTATGAAGCATTTGATTCCATATTTCCTCATGTCTGTCTATTGACATTCGTTTGCGTAAATTTTTTAATATTTACACAAACTAAATGCTAGTTGTTCTATTATACATGAATATTCTCTTATGTGAACACTTTTCAGGTACAAATTTAAAAAAAAACTAAAATAGAAATTACAAGCTGGCAATTATTTTCGTCGAAACTATTATTTATGGCCTTGAAGTGATTTCGTTGCCTTGAAGTTGAACACCGGGAAATGCTTTAAACATCTACAATATCATAAGTACATAATGAATTAAAAATAACAGGTTCTATTAGGCAGATATTTATTATCTGCAGTCCGCAGGTGTTTACGATATTTACTATAGAGTAACAGCAAGTTAATTCCGAGTAGAAAAAAAGAATGTACGATTATTTATAATTGAATTACTTGACCGAGTACGTTTGCGGATCGCATGGATCCAGCGAGTACGTAAAATGCTGTATTAATGTAAACGAATCGCTGTACATTCCGATAACCGCACCAACGACTTCTAAGTCGGTATTAATGTCCATGCCGTGTGCAGATTTTTCTTGTGCACGCGAACGTCAGAGATCCCAGTGTGCAGGTCTCCGGTGATTAAGGATGCGCGTAATCCGCGCACGGAGCGAAGAGCTTCGGGGCCTCGCCATCTGCGGCTTCGGCCGATTTTAAGTAACATAACTGCAATTGGAGCACGTTGGCGGTAAGCGATAGGCGGAACTAGAAAAATATTAATATTCATACGCCGGTTAGGCTGTGCTGCTTTTAGCTCTGCTCTGCCGCCGCGGCTAGTTCTAGTACACACTGCGACGAGCATGTGGACGGGGCACAATTGATAACTTCGAAACTAATACATTTTTGACCGGAGACCTTCAATACTTTTCTAAAGAGCATACATCAATGCATCGATTAAAAAGAGAACACAATTTTATTCAATAAATTAAGGGAAATATCTTCATTTGAAATCTGTAGGCGAGCAAAGTGTATAGACGATTGTAAAGCTTCAATATTGGGGAGTTTGGTTATGTTTGGTAACTCTTTTTATTTATTAATGGAAGTGGCTTCATTTGTAATGTACGTTTCAATGAATTGCAAGTGGACCTTTAAAATTAGAACATGTTTATTGTGCTACAATACAATATGAAACATTTTTTGCACAAACTTTTATTCTAAAAGTATAAATCGATTCAATAGTGAATAATGATAAAACATTCAGAATGATTTTGTAATATTTTTTAGAAGAATACTGAACCGTTGAAAGACATGCAGTAACTAGGTATCAAAGTATCTGGGTAGAAAAATGAAAAAATGTTTTAATTTTACTTAAATGCGTAAAAGTTGTGCAGAAATTAAAGCGAAGGACAGATAAAAATTACATTGTTCGACAAAATTGAATGGCTCTGCTTTCCATACAATCATGTTTTATAATGTTTTATAATGTTTTATATTGTTGTCCATTAATGTAGTTACGGCAGTCACTTTCAAATTTCTATTTCTTTCTACCAAAAATGTCAACCAGTGTTAAAGCGAGCTTGAAAAGATCTTTCACTTCATCCTAAACCGCCTTTTCGTGCAGCCAGGTGATATTTACGAGCAGAATTTCGCACAATGCATTAAGTGTGCGGAAAGTCTGAGTCTTTTAATACAAAGATTCTTGCCGTAACAATTAAGAAGATGTGCCAACGCTCTTTATCGCCGAGCAGCTTCGGATATGAGAAAACTTTTCGGAGAGGGGTTGAAAAACTCTTAAGCTTCCGGCTGATGTTCGTCGTCCATTTAGAGACGAGATTCCAGGATTACAAGTTTTCGTCTACGAAACTATTAATACTGGCGCGTAATTAATATCTGCTCAATAAAACCGTCGGTGAGTTAATCGGAGAGCTTCCAAACAGCATTACCGTTTCACTGGGAGTTTATCAACAGCTATTACTGGCACGATGATAGTCCGAAGAGGGTTCAGAATTAGGTGTTTCATACTCTGCTTTGAGGATCTATTTTTAGTCGAACAGATTCTCGTAGATCGGTATTATAAAATGACTTGCTTACGAATATTTATAAAAATTACTGATTTATATTCGTATGTCGATGATCGTACAAATTTCTTATATCTCGACTTTCGCGTGGTTAAACGTAATTAGAGTATACCTCCACCGATAATAACAAAGAGTAACGAGTTGATTTACATATACAGGGTGTGCAACGCAACTGGAACTGTGCACCGTAATGCTGCCGAATAATGAGAATTACGCGTCGTAAACGTAAAAGTAGGACTTTTGAGGCGAATAGCCCCCTAGATTGATCTTTCATCTAGCGTTTTTAACTACCGAGGAACCCTGTCTTTGCATTATTGAGTAATCAGGAGTGGAATCCCGGACAATCGCAATCCTCGCGTACGTATACGTGGTCTACACTCGCCGAAATTTCTATACAGTCACTGTGTTTTGTAATGAATTCTTATTATTATACCATACCAATGAAACATTTGTATTTGGTAGCATTTCGGGATTACATAAAGCAAGCATACACACCGATTTCAAAACACAAGTATAACATTTATCGATAAAAGAAAATAAAAATATAATTTTACGCAGAAGAAACTGCGAAATTTCTATAATGTCACTTTCGTTCTACACGGATAAAGTTGAAATTAACGATTGTTTTTTTTATTATTTCTATTTTAATATCTGGTGTAACCTCCATTTTTTTGAATTACATTAAAAATACGATTGGGCATCGACGAAACTAACTTTTATAGCGTTTCTGTTTTAACAGACACCCACGCTTCATTCACCGCATCCCTTAATTCGCTAATGGAGTTCTATTGATTGCAGTTTTTATAGACTTGTCGCGCAATGATACCCCAAACATTTCCAATAGGGTTTATAACAGGAGAAAAGCGGGCCATGGTAAAACATTGATGTTTCTTTCAAGAAGCCACTGCTTTGTGTGCTTCGACGCGTGTACCGCAGCATTATCATGCTGATAAATCAAATTGTCATCTTCAATATTTTCTGTAAAGGGTATTAGAACCATGTCTAACAAATCTGTACAATTTTCCGAATTCATTTTGTGATTCATGCAACACATTGGAGTTTTTTGTCAGCTTTGAACGCTGCCCATATCATTAGGGAACCACCGCCAAAGTTACGACTCATTGTCACACTTTTCTCATTTCTCAGATAATGCCAATAATGTTTACAGTCATCAGGCCCGTCCAAATAAAATTTTTTCTCATCTGGAAAAATGACAGACTCCCACTCTTTCGTCCAGGACATATGCGCCCGTGCAAAATCAAGACGGGCCAGTTTATGCACTTCTCTTAGGCCTGGTTTACGTTGCATTTTTGTCCACACAAATTGCCCAGAAGAATTTAAAAGTTGTTGCACGCGTCTTGTTGTTACTGGAAGGTCCATTCAGCTCGAAATTGTGCTGCATTTTTCCTTTCCTTAGCCGCAGACCTCGTTAATAATAAATGTTATCTGTTTGACAATTTTTTATTACCACCTTTAAAATGATTTTTTCCGTAATTTTCACGTAAATTGATATAATTACACTGTCCAACAAATTTCAACTTTTTTTATGTTTCGCTATAACTGTTGGGTGTACCTTATAGAGTTTTTTGCGCTGATTTCGAATCTGGCCTTAATTTTTCTCCTACACGTACAGTTTTTGATAAACATGGCCTTGAAAAAAACCACATTTTTCAACTTTAAACAAATATTGTGATGTTATTATAAAAGATATTGAATTGTTCTTT
>CM052202.1:13182690-13195517 GCA_028455805.1 Lasioglossum figueresi
AGACACCATTTTTGCACAGATTTTTGAGGATATTATTCAATTTATCGGAAAAAATAAGGGTCCAGCGTAAAATTGAACTATATCACGCGATAGACTAGACTTTTATCTTGAGAAACCCCCCTTTGAAGTTTCCGACATCGATGTTTTTACCAAACCAGAGTGCAAAATATCTTCGCGCGACATGAGTTGCCGCTAGTGTTGCTCTTCAGTGGTGAGTGTCACTGGCGGCAACTCATGTCGATCGGCGATATTTTTCTTTCTGGTTCGAAAAAAACATCGACGTTGAAAATTTGAAAGGGTGGTTTTTCAAGATGAAAGTCTGCTCTATCGCGTGATATAGTTCGATTTTCCGCTGGACCCTTATTTTTTGGGATAAACTGAAAAGTATCCTCAAGAAATGGTGCAAAAGTGGCGTCTCTCCATCTTTAATCATTGTTTATACATGTTTAAACAACCATAATGTATTAATATTGGACATCACTGTATTCGGGAAAGTCTACAGAATCTTTTGCCGTAAAGAACAATTCAATATCTTTTATAATAACATCCCAATATTTGTTTGAAGTTGAAAAATGTGGTTTTTTTTCAAGGCCATGATTCTCAAAAACTGTACGTGTAGGAGAAAAATTACGGCCAGATTCGGAATCAGCGCAAAAAACTCTATAAGGTACACCCAGCAGTTATAGGGAAACAAATTTGGTGTTGGACAGTGTTATTAATCACAGTATACGAACGATTAATTTTCTTAGCAATTGCACGATTAGAGCAGCCCATATCTTTATAAGCATCGATCGATGCTTTTTCTTTAATTGTTAGCACTTTTCCTCTCGTCATTCTAATACACGTGAATCAAATGATAAGAAACAGGATTTCTATGAGTTCTAAAACTAATACTTTTAGAATATTTCAAACTTTCCATAGTTCTCTGCTCGGAATTCAGCGAAACGCTAAGTGACTATACAGGGTGGGGCAGTAACTATTAGCACCTCAGATATCTTTGAAACTATAAGTTTCACAGAAATATTTGCTGAAACAAAATTGCACAGTAAGAAGGTGGACGTACTTCGGACATTTGAAGGTCACCTCCATTTTTTTTAATGCATCGGTATGTTTTGGCTTCCGTGTCACGATAGAGAATCTTAAAACGAGTTCAACGACCTATTACATAAGGTCATTCAAGGTCATAGAAAGTAAAGAAATGCCGTTTTGTCGATGGGCTATACGTCAGATTCAAAACAATGAGTCTTTTCTTAATACCGTCTTATTTACCGATGAAGCAACATTCACAAATCACGGGAATGTTAATTTACACAACATGCATTTATGGGCAACGGAAAATCCACATTGGCTGCGACAGGTTGAACATCAAAGACAATGGTCTGTGAATGTATGGTGTGGTATCATAGGTGATAAAATTATTGGTCCTTATTTTATCAATGGAAATTTGAATGGCAACATCTATGCTAATTTTATTAAGGATACATTGGGTCTTTTGCTAGAAGAGTTACCTTTACTTACACGACAAACCATGTGGTACCAACATGATGGATGTCCTGCACATTATTCATTGATTGCGCGAAGGGAACTCGATGAAAAATTTCGAAATCGTTGGATTGGACGCGGTGGTTCGATATCGTGGCCAGCTCGTTCACCAGACTTAACACCTCTAGATTTCTTTCTGTGGGGAACACTGAAAGAGAAAGTGTACAAAGAAGTACCAACTACGTCCTACGATATGCAACAGCGAATTATTGCAGCCTGTGCGTCAATAAGTTCTGACACCGTAAGACTTGCAAGTCAATCGATCGTAACAAGAATCCAACAGTGCATCGACAGTGATGGTCAACATTTCGAACACCTACTATAAACATGTTTCATTTACTACCAAAACCATAAGTATTATCGCATTTCTTTACTTTCTATGACCTTGAATGACCTTATGTAATACGTCGTTGAACTCGTTTTAAGATCCTCTATCGTGATACGGAAGCCAAAACATACCGATCCATTAAAAAAAATGGAGGTGATCTTCAAATGTCCGAAGTACGTCCACCTGCAAAAAAACTACTATCGCCACCGGATGGTCACCTTCTTACTGTGCAATTTTGTTTCAGCAAATATTTCTGTGAAACTTGTAGTTTCAAAGATATCTGAGGTGCTAATAGTTACTGCCCCACCCTGTATAGAAACTTCGCACTTGTGTTCTGCATCGAGCAGAAAAAAATGAAAACAAACGTAAATAGTGAACACTGCGGTCTAGAGTGCGTAGTCCCTCTACCCAAGTGTCAACGAGGCACATGACCGGATACGATAAATCAATAAAAATGGTGATATTTTGCAAATATCTATGAATATGAAGACGACTTTTTAGAAATTTCGGCCACTGTAGCGGTGCGTGAGTGTGCTGTGGTGACTGTATGCAGTCACGCGCGAGTGTCGTCTGTCCTAGGAGACGCAGTCCTTAAGTGTCCACTCACTGGACAGATCAGCCCGTAAAGATCCGGTACGCAAGCATCGAAACGGCTGCGGACTGGGTTGAGTGTGTCCAACAGCAGGGTCATTGTCCATATTTATCAGGCTCGCCTGACGTCCAGCAAACGAGCAAACATGATCATAGACGAGCGTGGAATTAGCGGTGGCCGCTCGGAGCCGGGCCGAGCCGGGCCGAGCCGAGCCGTTGATTGACTCCCACGACACGTACCGCGTTAGAAACGATGTGGACGTCAGTATCGACGCGTGATCCAAAAAGGCTGGGACACACCAACACGAGCCGGATTAGATCGTTTAATGGCAGGTGAAATCGCGGCTGGATCGACCCCCGCTGGTGTGCCTCGCTGCTGTCGTTAATATTAATTGGTCGCGTTCCTTGGGCCAGTCGTCGGAGATTTGCATTCCGCGGCTGGCATCAGGAAATCGTACGCGCGCCGGACACGCAGAAATAATCGTCACGTACCCGACGACGTATTGCCGTTCAGGTATGTCCAGGAGGTACAGCTCACAGATTGTGGCAACGAGTACGCGTACCGGAAGTCTCAAGTCTCGATCCTGAATCTCGATTATCCCGTGGTCGTTTTACTCCGAGCGAGAATAAATCACTGGATAACCGAGCCTCTCCTACTCGCTGATAACAACCATACGAACCATCCTATAACACGGTCGTTTTTCTTCTTCGATCCTTCCTCTCCCCATTTTTCCCGAAATCAGTAACGTAGATAAATCTCGAAACAGATTGGCTGTTCGCACACATTTTTTTTTCAGGAAATATCGTTTTGTACAGGACGCGCCAGGCTTTAAACGTTGGCTGTATATTCTGTCGATCGAAATTAAAAGAAAACGTTATATAATCATAGGCCTTGTAACTCTAGATAACTAATATTTAGTAAAAATGACGATAGCAACGTCTGAATCTCGTGATAGCAGGCTGTCTGGTATGCTATTAGATCGTTGCACGCATCAATTCGTAACGGTAACTTTAGGCAAACAATTTTCTCGAAATAAAACTTTTTCTTTAAAGTAATCATTGTAATTGTCATATTCTGTGAAAAAATGTTTTTCGATTGTTCATCTTCTTCTTTAATAAATTGCCCATTTATATTTTTGAGCTTCTTCCGATGAAACTGTGAGTACATTAAAAGAATTTAAGCGTATAATTGTATTAAATCTTCGGTTTGTTACAATTACTTAGAAAATGTAATTTTCCATAAAAATCCACAACCTAATCTTAACGGTTTAACCCTTAGCAGTCGAGGGGTAACTCAAAAGTACCACTAAAAAGTTCTGCACCATTATTCGCAAAATTGTTTACATAATAAAATACGTTGGAATCTAATCGATTACTACACATTTAAATATTAAATATATTTGTTTAAGTATAAAATGATAAAAATCATATACAATGGAATTATTCGCAATATTGTTTACATAATAAAATACGTTGGTATCTAATCGATTACTACACATTTAAATATTAAATATATTTGTTGAAGTATAAAATGACAAAAATCATATACAATGGAATTATTCTAGGTCGGAACAAATGTTTAATTTTCCAGATAAAATAGCTCCCACTGCAAAAGGTTAATAAAAATATGGAAGTGCTATGGTCGTATAAAGTCTCGGTTCATATAAAAATTATATTAAAGCCCGAGGCACGCTGTACATTGTCCACTCGTGGTATCCCAGCCCAAAATTGCATTTCGTCGTGCAGCGTATAGTTTCCAGCGATGGAAATCACAAAGTAGCTTAAGTACGATCGTTGATTATTGTCGAAGCTGAGACACGGTGGGCATAATGGCGAGCCAATGAAAGAGTACGATTCGCAGTTGCGTTCGAAGTCCTCCGCAATTTTGTTAGCAGTTCCAGCAAAGCGTCGGCAGAGTTCTTCTGAAAATCGACGGTCATAAATTGTGTTACTCTGTGTTTTGCTGTTGCATCGTGAAGATCGGCACCCAATACTTCGGCAGGGAAATCACATGGCAATTCGATGCATAAATTCCAAGGTCAAGTGAACTTCAAGGTTCGCGGCGTGGTGGCTCGCCACCAGAAATACCCGATGCAATTGCGGACACGTGAAGTTGCGGTCAAGTTGCAATGATCGGCGATACGATTCGAGTTCTAAAGTATACTGTCCGAATGGTATCCTCAACATTAAGCTGCTTGGCACTATCGGAAGGGAGCTCTGGCCATTTATCTGCGACTGTGTGAGATGAAGTTACATACTTGGAATAAAGGATACATCGCACTTAGTGAAAAGATATACAGCGACCCGAATTAATATTCGTACATTCTAAAAAAAGATGATAACCTTTTTAATATTGTACTAGATGATTTTAACTTCTTTGGGAAGCTAGAGCAATTAGTTTATTACAGGATGCGAAAAGAAATTTTTTCAACAATTGCAATAGATCGGAATTGTAGAGAAAATACTAAAAGTTGCACTTTACAACTTTTTTATCTGCCTGTATTGACAATTTAAAAAATACGTTTTATAGATCTGTGTCAATTAAATATTCTGAAAATTTCGTCAAATTCGGTCGACGTTGCAATGAGCTACAAATGTTTAAAGATGGTAAAAATTACAAATTTTCACGATTTTTGGCCTCGAACTGCAATAAATCTAAGGATTCTTACATCTTTCAATGCCTCTCGTTTTTCCCCGCATCACCCGATTCCATTCGGTGCATACAATTCACAAAAAAGTTGTAAAATACAACTTTTAGTATTTTTTCTACAATTCCAAACAATTGCATTTTTTGAAAAATTTTTCTTTCACATCCTGCAGTAAACTAATTGCTCTAGCTTCCCAAAAAAGTTAAAATCGTGTAGTACAATATTAAAAAAGTTATCGTCTTTTTTAGATCGTCCGAATATTAATTCGGGTCACTGTAAGTACAAAGGGTGGCAGTTGACGTGTCGAGCACAAAACAAATAAAACTGAATCGGTAGTTAACTTTATGTTTTCTATCAATACGATTTTCAATAATTATTATTATTCATTTAATGCTTTAAACCAAGTATGGTTTATGTAGCATATCCAATACATGAGCGTACTACATAATAGCTTAATGCGCAACTTAACTTAACTTAAAACTAGTTTATATAGCTTCTACTTGGTTACACTACTTAAATTAAATTAAATTTTAACTACATATCGCTTAATAAAATCGAAAATAATTTACAAGCATCTAATATCTGGGCCGCATAGGAAGCATTTAATACAAATCGAGAGACAAGTACTTGTGTCGGAATAGCGCTGATAAAAGTGTATCGCGTTCATCTTCATAATTTGAGCATTGCCAATGACGTGGATTTATTATAGATTTTGGGATACAGCACCACACTCGCAAGTATTGTCTAAAATAAAGTTCACTCTAGCTAACGAGGCGTTTAAATTATAATGGTTAGAAAGGCATCTATTGACAAAAGTAACAAAGTTTCTACGCAGCCTACACTCGTTAAACCATGGCTTACCATCATCCTTATGGCGACTTTAAAATCCAATCATGGAATTCCACTAAAACAACTTAATCAAAGTGCAAGGTATATTTAAGGGTAAAGAATACATTCGATTTCCAATAATTGTGCTTCACTAAAAGGGAACTTAAAAATCATTATACATGTATCATTATACAATTAATCGCAAACGAAATTGTACGGGTAAGTTGTTAGTTCACGACTAGACTGCAGATTTCATACATTTATGACAAAACTGTGTGGATGAAATTGAAAATAGTGTTGAGACAGGAAGGTTCAATGTGGATTTGATTGAGAATCCTTTATTAAATATTACAGAAATACATTCAATTTAGTATATTGCGCTGTCTCGTCTTACTTCGTGCCTCGCGTACTCGTGTTCTCTTAATCTAAAAACTCTTTAACTCTTATAATCAGAAAATCTTGTCTCGTGTTCTCTTTTAAAAGACTGTCTCTACTCGTCAATTTCTCCGAAGACTGCCCTGACTGACCTACCTCGCAAAATATATATGTTATTGCGTTCTCTTTCTTATTTATGATTCGCACTCGCTTGCTCGGTCGTTCACCCATCGCGTATTTACCTTTTCGGATCTAACTGTCGGCGGTCAACCGCTGACCAGTTAGATCAAAAAACGTGTTTTTACGTAGTTCAACCGTCGTCGTTCGAATCTTTAGGCTCGACTTCCTACAATAGTAAAAACATTAAAACGAATTAAGAACATCCATATGTTATTTTCAATATATTATTATTGTTAAAGATAGAAAGAAATTTTTATATGGTTTCTGCATCTTGCAATTGACGAAGAAAATTTCTATTTTGCACAAAGATCCAGAGTTTATTCATGATAAAGTCACTAGATTAAGACTTGTCTCCCCATTCTATCTTCCCCTTCTCCAACGCTATTCCCCCACGCTTCTGCCACGGATCGGTCACGTGACTCACAATGTCACGTGACTGACCCGGTACTGGCAGAGAGGGGGTAACATTCTCCCTCGACTCGAGTCAATTCAAAAATCAGAAAACCAACACCGGTTGCTAATGTGTTAGCAGAACTTCGCAATGGTTCGAATAAATTGCTGTGGTAAAATTACACTGCTCCCGAGCTGTCCACACGAAAAACAATAAGACAACGCAGGAAATCTTCACGAGGATACTTGAACACGACAAAAATCACGTCCACAATTGTGGTGATCGACGTAAAGGTTAAGGACTGTGTCTCCTAGACAGACCACACTCGCGCGTGACTGCACACAGTCACCACAGTACGCTCGCACACCTCTGGACCATGCGTATACGCGTATACATACGTACGCGAGGATTGCAAGGGTCCGGGATTCCACTCCTGATTTCTTAATAATGCAAAGACGGGGTTTCTTACCAGTCAAAATCGCTAGATGTCAGATCAATCTAGGGTGCTATTTGCCTAAAAATTCGTAGTTCTCATTATTCGGCAGCATATCGACAGCCACGATAGGCGGCAGCACCGTCGCCTGTCCATTGCTTCTCGCGGCTCCGCGATATGCTGCCGAATAATGAGAATTACGCGTCGTAAACGTAAAAGTAGTACTTTTGAGGCAAACAGCCCCCTAGATTGATCTTTCATCCAGCGATTTTGACTGGTAAGAAACCCCGTCTTTGCGTTATTAAGAAATCAGGACTGGAATCCCGGACCCTTGCAATCCTCGCGTACGTATATCTGGTTTAGCGGTGTGCGAGTGTGCTGTGATGACTGTACGCAGTCACGCGCGAGTGTCGTCTGTCCAGGAGACGCAGTCCCAAAGTTGCATCTAACGCAGAAGAATCGATGGTCCTTTCGATAGGCCTGGTAAAATCGACGAGACGCGCAGGCTAAAATCTGGGAACAATTTCTCTCTCCGTCTCTCTTTCTCAGTTTCTCTGTGGGATCTCGGCGCACCAACGTGAAGATCGCAGTGTGGCTGTAGTCGGAATAGGCAACGGGCCCGCTCGATTATACGCATCCACGTTTGAAATGCAATGGAGGTGGTTGTGTATGGGTATAAGGACGAATGTATTACCGGTCGGGCTGTTCTCCATATATGATACAGTCGGCGCTCGGTGTGTTACCTTTAATGATAAAGCCGTTGTTGTACGTGCTGGCTGCTAGCGCTGCATATGTTAAACAACGATGCATTACCATATCCGTCGAGGCTCGCCGGTGTGTTCTATTCCCGATGCGAACGCATCAAACCGGCGAGAGCAACGAGCGCCGATGGATAGCTGCGTAGAACAGAGAGAAAGAGAGAATATAGCGAACGAAGTGGGAGTCTTAAGGGCATGTAGCTATCTGAGGCCAGGAGGAGCTCGGGTGAACGAGTAATTGAGAATCCGGCTGATCTGGAAAGCGTGGTTCGACGGGATCTCTCGGATCATCCTCGGCAACATCGTGGTAATCTGGTAAACGAGAAATAGAATGGCAGCAGGGAAATCTTCGGGACGCGTGATCGGAGGCCGCAGCTACTTATTTATGGGCATAGGCTGCCAGAGAGAGCACCAAGAGACCATCACAGTCTGATGGAAGAACTGGCTTCTAAGTCGGCACATGTATTTTCGGTAATGATAGCCTCGCTCGCGGGATGAAACGACGCGTAATGAACCACGGGTGAAACTGTATACAAGTAATTTCGGACGATCATATTGGATGCTCGCTTCATAGCGAGCTGTTTGCGAGATTAAAGCTCCTACGGTGCACCGATTCTATAAAAATTTATGACCTCGGAAACCATTTCAAGATTTAATATTGACCCTCGATTAAAAAGAATTCCGCAGGGTAATTATTTACAAAAAGGTCACACGATGATCTTACCTTTATATATTTTTACGTATATTATATTATATATTATACATTATGTATTATTTTTATGTATGGGCTCGTTCTGCCTTGGTTCACGAGCTTTCTGCAAAAATATGTTCGATGCTGTACAGAATGCAATTAAGCGTTGTTGTTATTATTAACATACTATTTTCTGAATCGTTTATATCGAGATGCGAAACTACATACTGGAAGTGAGGAATAGGCTGATCGTTGTGCTCGTTGAAGTGTAGAAGAATGTGTTTGTAGTTATTTATTTTTAAGCAATTTCTTTTCAGTAAGGCTGACTATTGTATGTAATTAACATTTTTAACACGATAGTTAAAAGGTAAAGATTAAAATTGATTCTTGAAATAAGTTCGTAAACAAGCATTAGACAATTTCAACTCTGTGCACCGACACATCTCAAAAACATGGTTTCTCTTGTTGTACTCGTCTATATTCTCTTGTTGATATTTAAAAAAGAAAAGTTTAAACGGTTACTGTTTGTTGTATCCATAGTGAAAATTGATGGTCGGTATGAAAGGAATGTATACAAGCATTTCCTTGGTTACTTGCGTCATGTCCTTTTCAGTCCCGTATCGCGGCTACCTTTTTTTTCGCGCCTTCGTGATGCATCGGATGCACTTAACGAAGTGAGACTCGGCCGCTTTTAATTAATAGGCTGGCCGAGCGTTGATCGAACGCTTTCAAGCTACTCGCACTGTTTATCGAACAAACGAGCTTATTCAGCGCGAGAGTACTGCACGGAAATCTTTACCATATGCTCGCCGGACGGCTTGTTAATGAGAGTGTTATATCTATTACAACGATGCATCATGTTCGAGAGCTGTAATTGGTTGATACAAGAAGTTGTTGCTGACGAGAACCTCTCGAGAGCCGCTCTGGATTTCCAGTTATTCCGTGGAATTCCTTAGTGGAGACCGAAACATGAATTTTATTACCGTTTAATACCGCGTCTGTAATTATTAGACAGCGGATCTTTATGCAAAATAAAAACTTTCTACCTGAATTCTTCTACTGTTTTTATTCTTTTAAATTACACCTATTCCTTTTTGCTATAAATGCATAAAATCCGCTCTCTAGTAATTATTATATATATTTGCAAGGCTTTCGATGACTTCGTTACAGCTTTGACTAGATCCATTCGAATTCTTATGAATGTTCCAGTTCCTCTTTTATAAATATTTAATCGCGTAAAGTGTTCTTATCGCATCTATTGGAAATGGCCTACGATTGAAAAACTGGTTACTGGAAAATTAGAATTTAGATAAATCGTTAATAAATCTTGGACACAGCATAATATTCTTCGATACAGTTCAAATTATTATATATCGTGTTTAATGTCGTTTTAACCTTCCGACGGCGGAGTCTGGGTCTATTTTGACCCAGAATATCAAAATCGTCATCTAATGACTCAGTTTCTGACGCACTAATGAAATGAAAAACTAACTTGTCCACAAAAAATATCTCCAAAAATATATTTAAAAAGATTTGATAAATAAAACGGTACGAGTGGTTTTAAACGTTATCAACTATAATGTTGTAAGATCGTGAAAGTTGCATAAAAAAATCATGCAATTATTTAAATAAAAAAATTTGTTTAATATAAATACCACATTTTTAAGACGAACTAAAAAGTATAAAATAATTTTTCCTAGCCCCATACAGATAGTTCTGAAAATGTGTGATTGTGAATTTTTAATAGCTATGAAAATACTTGTAAGATTTGCATACAATAGATAATCGATGCATGAATAGTTCACCTGAGTCGCTAACAATTTTATTGCACTGCAAATGCTATGAACTGTTGTGTGAGTTTTCTCAACGGCAGCTACTCTCTACACTCCTTATTATTATCTTGCGCCCCACGTTTTCCGTTTTAAATCTTAGAAGTATTTTCATAGCTATTCAAAATTCACAATCACAAATTTTCAGGACTATCTGTACGGGGTTAGGAAAAATTATTTTATACCTCTTAGTCCGTCTTAAAAACGTGGTATATTAACAATTTTTTTTTATTCAAACAATTATTTCCTGCTTTTTAGTCTTGTGCGTGTGAAATTTTTGAATGAATGAATCGTGTGTATGCGTGAGAGCCGATGTTATTGCGACCGCGGCATATCGAACACAAACGCGAGCGGTTGCGAGAACGAACAGCGAGCAATGAGACAGTTTACCTCATCGTAGGAAAATTCAAACGAACTATATAGATCTGGAACGTTCGATCGAGGAACCGTTAAAATATTGCAATGTCATCCAGTTCTGAGCTACGTTTAAAGTTTCAAGTCTCTAGCTCATCGGGAAGTTAGTTTAAAATCAATTGCAAAATTTCTACCGAACAGACAAACAAACAGGCAGACAAGAAAGCTAGTTAATAAAAACGTGGTAAAAATAACGAAGTTCTGTAATTGGATTAGTAGTGTGTCACACGGATATACTCGATCCCGTATGGGATTATGCGACATGTTTACACTTTACACTGCTCGGCGACAGAGACAGCTTCTTGGCCACTCGCGGATTATTTTCCGCAGTGGAGGCGATATTCGTTTTTCGTAGATCGTACGGTTTCCGTTTTCTCATATCAAGGCTTTACCGCATACGCGACAGAGATCTTTACTCCAGGTTCTCATTCATACTTTCGCGTATGAAATTACAGTTAAAAATAGAACAGGTACTTTTTCGAGTACTGGATCTCGGAAAACAGTGCTCAAAGAGCCGCAAATAGCAGGCGGAACGGAAAACTAGTTTTCCCTGGACAGTTATGCGGTATTGGCGAAAGTCGCTGGTATCAAAGCAAATCGTCGGCTGTGTTCTATTTCTGTTACCATAGCCGGCAAGCATTATTGCGACCACGCGTACACTCGCGCGGAATGATCACCGGGGATTCTTGGATCGCTCCGCTTTGAACCTTCGATCGGGATGGCGGCGGCGTGTTATTCCTCCTTGACATCTATCACGCGTTTACTACGTACCCACGCGAATCACGTGTGACAGCGAGCGAGATCCGGATGCATTGTGTCACCGGTAATCCAACGGGTGACGTCTGAATATCGCCTCCCCGGAAATTTCGGGAGATTTCTGTCAAGAGCGATCCGACGTTCGCGATTCCATACTGGCCGTCTAAATCGGACCTAAAATGTCTGACTTATTTACGGAGGGGAAACTATTCGGAACAAAGCAGCGCTGCTTCGAGAAGCGCAGTTGAGAATCTCTCTGTGACAGCGCAGAGAATTTTCTCTCATCCGACGAGTTTAATCAATGTAACAATCATCGGAGGGGTTGTGCAAGAGGGACTATTAAAACATGAGATTTTGTTAATTCTGTTATCTCCTATTTATATATATATATATATGTGTACCAAATCATTGTTCTCCCCATGTGTTGTAATTTCTGTGCAAGAAAGAGAAAGAGAGCTGTGCTGTAACTGCGGTATATACATTTTAAATAATTTTTACAAGAAGACATGTTTTTGTTAAATGGGTGAATATAATGTTTGTCGACTTATTTAATATCATTAGACTGCGGATCTTTATGCAAAATAAAAGTTTTCTGCATGGACTGCAAGATATAGAAACTAAATCGAATAATATTTCTTCTCTTAACGATTTGAATAGAGGAGAAATCATATATTGACAACTTGAATTTTTAAATTTTCCAACAATTTTGAATTTCATCTACTTAATTTTGCTATAGATGCATACACATCCGCAGTGTAAATATCATTTAATGTATTTTACAGGATGAGTCACCTAAGACAAACCACCTGAATAAGTTCTACATTTTTTGAGACAAGAAGAAATGTTTCAGACAAAAGTTGTTTACACTGGTCCCCTCGAATCTAAACAACTGTTGTCTGAAGCATACTTCTTATCTCAAGAAATGTAGAAGTTATTCCGGTGGTTTGTCTTAGGTGACCTACCTTGTATATGTATATTTAATATATTATATATCTGAAACATTTCTTCTTATCTCTAAAAATGTACAAGTTATTCAGGTGGGTTGTCTTGAGAGACTCGCCCT
>CM052202.1:13195617-13206165 GCA_028455805.1 Lasioglossum figueresi
CAAACTCAATTCCAATATTTCATTCATATAAAAATTCTTGGTCTTTGCTGAAACATGAACGGAGAGATGTGCGACAATCTAATGGATGATTAATGAATAATTAAACATCATAAAATCGAAGACAGTACAAAATATCACGAAACCAACAACACGGTATAGGAATAGTTTGTCGTTCGAATTTTACCAGTGATGTTGTCCTCTAACAAAGTCAATTCCAGTATTTCATTCATATAAAAATTCTTGGTCGTTGCTGCAACATAAACGAAGAGTTGTGCGACGATCTAATTGATAATTAATGAATAATTAAAAATCATATAATCGAAGGAAATAAGAAAAAGTCACAAAACCAACAACACGGTGAAGGATCAGTTTCTCTTTCGAATTTAACCAGCGGTTTCCGTGTGATCCGACAAACTAAATGAATACACCATGGGGAACTCGAGGAGGATCGGCAGCAACCCGGTATCCCGACAGCATTTTGCAATTTGTATCTATCGTTCTCCCGGCTGTCGCAGCCCCTCGAAGAATCCGCGAAAGAAAGGCGGAGAAACAAAAGCAAAAGACGGGATCGTGGCGGGAATTAGAGGAGAGCTGGCACGAGAGGGATAGGGAGGACGCGGTGGAAACACAGAAGCGCGCGAGAGACATGAATTATTCGTGGCGACGGCTGTCCAGAAACCGCGGGGATCGTGTTTCCCACGATTCATAACGTGTTATCAATAATTAATCGCGTTAGCGGGACACAAAAGCGCGGGTAAAAGACAAGGCCGGGGGAAAAGGAACGGGGAACGTTTATTTCTCGATAAACGAACACGAAGACGGGACCCTGGATCGATCCCGGGGACCGTGTATCCAGCCTCGGAGACCGCTAGCTGTCGCGCGATCCTGTTCCAGGAAAATCGGCTTCCCGTAAGTTGCAAGTAACTTCCATAAATCTCGGCCGATGACAGGTCAGTATGCGCTCCTTGTTATCCGGATCGTAGAAATAGCTGGCGCCCATTTTCCTGTTCCAACCGCGAGCTGCCTGCTAATGCCCTAACGAGATCGCGATTTTGAAACCTCTCGCTTCCGGTCTTGAAGCGTCGTGGCCATTCCTCTAGCTCAGTGGTCTCCAAACATGAAAGTTCGAAAGAAAAATTCAAGATGGGTAGTCTATTTTGAAAACGTCCATTCTGCGACGTGACTTTGTTTATAAAATACAGAAATACAGCAGAGACGTCAATGAACGATGTCGATATTTCGCTTGATGCTGCAATGAGATTAACAGGGTTTATTAAAAATTCTATTCATGTATTTGGATCCTGAAGAGTTTTATCATTTATCGGAGCAAACCGAACGTCAGGTGAAAATGAAAGAAAAGTACTGAATTACGTTACCGAGGGTGTGAAAAATTGATAATTAACTTCTCGATCGACATGGGAAGCATTTTCTCAATCCCAGTGTACTGTGCTTGCTTCAAAAGACGTCTCACGGGACGACACAGTGTCAGCGAGATCCCCATTCGCTCCGCCTATCCCTACTGTTGACGCTCCCATAGTCCCAAAGCTTTCACGTCACACGCTGCATAGTATGCGTGACTGTTTGGACCAATAGTTCCCTAGGGCCGAAGATGCGTGTGAAATGAGGCGTGCCCCCTCCGCTTCTTGCGAAGCACGCAGTGTAAATTGCAACAGATCCGCTTCGATAAAATAATATTGCGGTACACCCAGCACGATTGCCGCAGCTAATATATGTAGAATAACGACGATGGCGCACAAACGCTGCAATGGCAAATAATGGGGACCGATTAACTTCGACAAAATAATATTGTGCTACACCTTGTACGATTAAAATTACGGCGTTCCAGAATGCCGCGGCTACTTTTATGGGCGGGATCCGAGAATTATGAAGAGATATGTATTAACTTCGGGACCCTAGGACAGGGGACATTTAACGACGCGCGGGATGTACGCGCGTGAACTGATCACTCAACTCCGCCGGACCGCATTCCGCCCGACGTAATTACCATGAAATGTCGTGCATTTCAATTGAATGTGCCGCTATAATAGATTGTGTATCCCAGAGCGCGGTCCGCAATAATAATTATATTCTATCGCATCGGGGCAGTGGTAGTGGCGACGGGCACAGCGAAGGAATTAAAAACCGAGCACGGCGTTCGCGATTGCATCGTCGGAAAAAACTGCTAGGATATATTACGCTCGCATGCGATAAGGGATCTACGTATTATGAGCCGACCGCGTTCCTCACTATCCAGATGAATTATCGAAATAGACGAGGCACGATTGCGATCAGACATCCGACGACCACTTGCTTCGAACTCGCCTCGAACAAATTAAAATATTTTCGCCCTGATACGTGGCGGTGTAGCTACGCCGGTGCTCGCGTGAAAATGAATTTCACCCCCGTATACTCCTCGGCCCGTTCCTCGACAAATACTTTCAAGTATTCTTCGACAAAGTCTTTCTATTCAATTTCCAAGCGAATGTTTCAGTTCAATCTCTTTCGTAAACTCTTAGTCTTAGGTACAGTATAACCTCGCTCGTTGCACAGAAGGGAACCGACAACGCGTGCAAACATCGAGGTGGTGCAACGAAAGCGGCAACCAATCGTAGCGATTCGTAATCGATCCCCTCCACGAGTTCCCGAACTTTGGACAGCTTGTGGTGGGAGTTGTTGGTGTGCAACGAACGAGGTTGCAACTGACGAGGATCTACTGTAAAATTATTTACACTTCTATTATTGCGTTGCGATTGAATGTCTTGGGATACTATATTGGAAATCTCCGATTTTCGAATACACGTGCTGCGAACCCTTTTGATTAAGAAATTCTATTATAGTCTACAAGTTTATTATATTATGGTGATATCTTCCCTTGAAAATTTTCTTTCGCGCAAACGAAATTATTAGGGTACGTTATCAAGAATGAGTTGTTGGGTAACGAACGAAGCTTCTGTTGCTGTTGAAGGATCTATTAAAAAATTCTTAATCGTGAGCCATAGACATACAAAAATGGAATAATCGTCGCGGTAGATGATGTGTTAAGATACGAAGCTGATTTTCCCTGTGCACGTCATGATAATGCTCTTTCAAATTTGCTAACTACAGTGCTGTTCACTTGAATAGCCTCGAATAATCCAAATAACAAATGAATGACGTCGAGAAAGAATTCGATTCTCTTTCCGTAAATCACGATAGTAGTAGGAAAATCCGTCTGGTTCATCGAGATTGAATTTTTTCTCACGTGAGAAAATTATATTGTGCCATTGTCGAGTCCAACTCATATGCGTTCTAGCAAATTGGAGTCGGGCTTCAATGTACCTTCTCATTAGCGCAGGTTTCCTTTGCATTTTCTTGGATTTTATGTATGGAACACTTTGTATGACACGTCTAATAGTTGAAACTGACGTTTTTGTTCCAACTTCCTGTTTGATCTTTTTTAGGTATATTGCTGCATTCGAAATTTTACGTAAAATTGATCTCCTTTCCCTATCCGTTGTAGCTCGTTTTTTTCTCCCATTAGAATTTTTTCCATAATTTCCACGGTTATTACAGAAATGATTAATTACTTTAGCACGCCTATTAATTCTTTTTCCAATTTCTCGGTTTGGATACCCTTCTTCTTTTAAAACTTTAATTTTTCCAATTTCCTCAACAGTCAATGACTTTCCGCGACACATATTAGCACAGTGAAAAATGATACAAAAAATAATGGGTACAATACTTAATATAGATGCGAAATGTAGACTTGTTGCGGATATGTCTTGTCTGATCTATCGCAAAGCGACAACTAACCGTGACTAAATAATGTTAGGCTATTCATGTGGAAGCATCTTATTTTTACAAACACAAAGTTTCTTGCAAGTGTATATATCGATGTAAACATATATAAGCAAGAATTTTGCCTAGAATTCCTTTCTTTTATATACACTTATACTCGTATATCCACCAGGAGTGGATTGTACATAGGAAAATAATGTAAAGAAACTCATGTGTTCTTATTCGATTTTCATTTTATTTAACCAATCGGGAGAGCAACAGCCGCCCTTCGTAGACGAAGCCGAAAATGTTTAGACGTCAATAGCGGTATTTTCGAACATTTATTAAATAAGACTATGATAACCGGAATGTTAACGTATGCAATTTTGTTTAATTGTAATCACGCTATAAAATGAAAACAATTGAAAATCTGATAAGAACATACGAGTTTTTTCACATTATTTTCCTGTGTACAATCCATTCCTGGAGTTTGGTCCGTTCCTCCCAACTCACCTTGTATATTATATTATATTGCAGCAACAATTGCAAGAAAAACTTTTCTGGAGAAATGTCAACTAAAAAGCGAATACTTTTACGCGCTAAAAGGTTAGCACACAAGTTGCTCGCTCATTCTAAAAGACAAAAGGAAGAAGAAGAAGATCTTAAAAGGCACTGGGGTCGAAAGAGATAATTAATACGATTATTGAAAGTGCGAATTTGCAAGTGAATTGGCATTCCCTAGCTTCTCGAAGCGATCGGTTCGGTATGCAGCGCTCGCCTAATCCGCGTGTTCTATATCACTTACAAATTCATATTATAAACGAATTTAACTAATAAACAAGAATTTTTCCAACAATTCCTTTCTTACAGGGTGGTCCACGCAACTTGTGCACCTATAACAACCTCCAAAGTATGCGTTGGACGGATAAGTTTTGTATACAGAAGTTGCATGGTCCGAAGGGGTACATTATGTATTGTATGTATTCTTTTTACAGGTGGAAGCGTTTCGGAGATAGGAAGGTCGACTTTGTTTTTTTAAATAGAATACTACATTTTTTGTACCAAAATATGGAAGAATGTCGAATGCTGAGTAAAAAAGTATTGACCTTCGTTAGTCCTAGACCTAGTGTTAACGAGTAATTTCACTTTATTTACTGAAAATTTTCTTTGCATAATATCGAATTAGGAATTCAACATTATTACAGATTTCCGCAGAACAGTGGAATGTTTACGTGACAATGTTTGTTAACATGGGTGACCTAGTAGCTTATCGCAACTAACATAAGTGTTCGGAGTGATATCCATTGACATTGATACAGTGATGCAATCTATTACTTGTTTTACTAATGCCAGAACCTCGTGAAATCTGCCGTGTACCAATATGGGGATTTTCTGCTACCGATGCTAGGACAGCAATTGTATTTACATCGGAAGTGGCAGTTTTCGTTGCGTTACGTTTAGTAACATTAAAACTTTCGGTTTGCCGAAGCGATTTACAGATTCTATCGAATATCCACCGAGATGGCTGATTTCGTTCAGGAAACCTTTCGGCATACATAGATTTAGCTCTTGTTGCATTTTTACGGCACTCACCATAAATTAAAAGCATGTAAGTTTTTCGCTATTACAAAATTTCATTTTTGCTTTTATCTTCCTTATAATTACGCGCAAACACCGAGGATAACTTCGATACCGAATTACGGACATGATAGGAGGTTGCGGATCATAAGTAGACGTTGTCGTGTTTATAAACATTGTCACGTAAACGTCCAGCTGTCCTGCGGAAATCTGTGATAAGGTTGAATTTCTAACTTGAAATCACGCGAAGAAAATGTTCAGGAAATAAAGTGCAATTACTCGTTAATTATTAGGTTTAGGACTAACGAAGGTCAATACTGTTTTACTCAGCATTTGACATTCTTCCATATTTTGGTACAAAAAACATAGTATTCCATTTAAAAAAAACAAAGTCGACCTTCAAATCTCCGACACGCTTCCACCTGTAAAAAAGATACATACACTACATAATGTATCCCTTCGGACCATGCAACTTCTGTGTACAAAACTTTTCCGTGCAACGCATACTTTGGAGGTTGTTATAGGTGTGCAAGTTGCGTGGACCACCCTGTATATTTTCACCGAGGCTAATCAAGTGAACAGCACTGTATTTCGGACTGAGTCTTAGACGATTGAAGAGTAGACCGTACTGTCCTCTTTGATAATTTGTAACATTTTTGCCAAGGTCTTATTTCGTCGGAACAAGACGTAGGTGCAGGCGGGTTCGCAAAAACAGTGCGCGAAACGAAAGGTAAATGCGTCGATCGAATCGATCCGGGCGAAACGATAAAATTCCAGTACACTCGCGTCGCCGAGAGACTCGCGGGCGCACGGTATAAAATTATAAATATACATGGCACCGGGTCCTCGGAGCGCGCGCGAGTGCGTGTAAACGTTAACACACACGCACTCAGTCAGCACCCAGCTCAGTGTAATCGCCGATGATTGCCCTTTATTACAGCAACGGTCAATGCACGGCCCGGAATCCGGTCCACTCGGCCCGCTCGCAACAGACGATGGATTCGTCGGTCCATGAAGATACACCGCCGCGGTGAACCACGAAAGTCTGCTGGTCTACTCGTTGCGTACGAGTGCGCTTCGTGTACCCCGAATGCACTCGTTGCATCCGATGCGAAATCCGCGGCGACCAATTACCCTTGAACTCGCGGCAGCTCGGTAATATTCAATTCCACCCTTCGACTAAGGGTGCGTTGGTATTAGGTTTTTTTTTTTTCTTTTTTAAATCTTAGAAAAGATTTGTTACAACGTTAGGTAATATTATACAAACAGAAAATTATATGGTAAGAAGTATTGACAATATAAACGTAGAGGTAGAGGTGTACAATTATCTTTTTTCCCCTTTTGGGTGACACCTAAACACGCAAATTACAATTATTTAAGAAGGATATAATGCAATGACATGCCCCAATATTGGGCCCGGCTAGAAACAAGTAAACATCCAAAGGTAATTGAAATCTTAATTTGTGGAGTTTCTCCGAAAGTACTAATCTTTGTGCATTATATAAATCACACTGCCAAATAACATGGTTGAGGGTTTCACTCTCCGAGTTGCATCTACACATTGGGTTATCAATGAAGCCAATACGGGCTAGGGAATTGGCCAAATGATAATGATCGGCTCTGCATCGGTTTATAGAGACGATAAAGTGACGAGGTAAATTTATGCCTTTGAACCAAGGACGACGGTTATTCCTAAAATAGTGCGCCAAATAATATTTTCCTTTAAACAACCCTTGCTTGCTAATTAAGGATAGAGTATTGGTATAGGCGTTTTTCATAAAGAGTTCGTACAGATCGGTATAAGGAACTCTCAAAATGTTTAAATTGGTATTAGGTTGTCGCGAAACTTCTTTTCGTACACAAACCGCGCGATTACTATTCGTTAATGTTTTATCGCTTATCTAAAAATCGACGGGCAGGGCAGCTGAATCTTGCATAATTTTTTGCAGCTTATATGTTGGGGAGACCGGGGCTAGTTTTAGTTTAATTCTAATTGTAATACTATAAAGTGGATGATGCTGCTTTCAGCGATATTGAAACATAAGAATAACTAGCTCGCCTTGCAATGCGTTATCGTGACCGAAACTTGCGTTTTATACCAATAAGAATAAAAAATCTAAGAACATCGGCGGTGAATAAATATTTTTGTTTCGACTATTTATCAATTTTTGTCCATTAAGTGCTGCTTGATATTTTTTCGTGATTAGTTTATGGAAATATGATATATTGACTATAATCTGAGGTATTTTATTTTATCCGGCGCATCGAGGTTATGCACGTGTGGCCCTTATAATGTAAAAATGTCGAACGGGGCTACTTGATTGAGCATAGGATCTACGTCATTCAAGAAAGGTTCCTTGTCCTCAGAATCAGAAGGTGATTCAGAATGCTTGATCTGCAATTAATCTTCCATGGATAGCGTTTGTGGTGAAATCTGAGTGCAGTGCACACGTTGCAGCAAATGGGCTCACGAAAAATGCATCAAATGCGTGTATTCACTGTGACTCACTGTAGACATGTATGAACAAATAAAAATTTAAGTATTGTTAATACTATTATTTTTTCTTAAACACTTAAACGTAACTGTTGAGTCAACTAACTCCAGATATGTCAACTAACCCCACAATCGGGGTTTGTTGACTTATTGCTCTCTCGCTAATCTAAATTTGATTACAACTACGACTAGGTTCGATCAAAGCGATTTTCAAGATTACATCTGTATACCCAAGTCAATGTGCAAACTTTTGGTGTACAACAAGTCAGCAAAATACTAATGGTTCATTGGTAAAAATTAAATATATTAAAAGTTAGTCAACTAGCCACAATTTTGAGGAGTATTTTATAAAGCGTTAACCAAATGCATCGGTAATGTTTAAATTTACATTGTTAATTTTATCTGAAGAAAGTGGAAAAATCAAACTAACATCAAAATAAGAAGCACTGTGGTGAAATGACAAGAAGGTGCCCAGGGCAAAACTTGTGTCTCTACTCTACCTTCTATGATGTTATTCCCCACTCTTTCACCGCACCCCAGTCACGGTTTCCGTCTCTGTTGGGCTTGTGTCCGGTACTGGCAGAAAGAGAGAGAGAGAGACTAACTTTTCCCCTCAATTGGTGCTCCCTCCCCTTATCTGGCGACACTGCTGCCAGGAACCTTCTTATCAAATAACCACAATACGTACATTACTGTGCAAATGCCCAATGAAACACCCAATATAATTATAAGATATAATGACAAACAATATCTTTATGTAGAAATTGTATTGTACAATGATCGATTTATTGCATTTAAAGTATTAGATAATCCGCAATAACACATATTCTCAGAACTATTCAATGAAAGAGCGGAATCCGTTTTCAAAACTTACTGTGTTCTTATTTCATTTTTTACGCTTTTCTATTAATTGTGGCCGGGTGCTTCTTTCTTTTGCACGGTAGTGTACCTCCAGGAAGACACTTTATGTGAAGATAATGAACATTTTTCGTTTCTATAAAGCGGACAGACTAGCATAATTCGAGAACAAATTTGAACTGAGACTTTTCGCTTACATGTTCATTGCATTGTTCCTTGGTTTTAATATCATTACTGAGCTTTATAATATATATGTAGGAACGCTGCTATGACGGTTTTAAAATACCAACATGAACTGTGCGTCGCACAGCAGGAAAAATGCCTAATCTAGCTGGACAGAAGTCATTTATCTCGTGTATTCAAATCGTGATTTTGAGGGTACAGTTTATTATAGTGGAAATACCCAGGTACGCTATTTTAAGGAATATACTTGGTTTTTGCCCTTTTTATACCTGGTAAGAACTAAGGAAATGCACGAAGCCGCGGAAAATGCGAACCTCGGTGTCGCACGGAACGTTGACTGCAAATCGTCAGTATCGCGAAGTTTTCAAGTGAAGCGATTATTTGTGAAGTGTATAGCACAACGAAAGGTATGCAAATTGAAAACCAATACGTACTTTCTTACAGGCAGAATGTAAATTGAATGAACCCTTCTTATTAGCGTTCTTTTTTCCGACATCTAGTAACTAGATTAAGCTTATACTTTGACTGCAACAATCTAAAGCGTCAATTTTTTCATTCGTAATCTATACGAACTACTCCAACATGCTAAAGAGATAAATGATCTGGCACGACGTGCGCCTGACTGAGCTAGATCAGGCATTTTCCCACTGTGCATCGAATGCTCTCACGAAAACCTAATTGCGAATTCGCGTTCATTGAAAAGTTTCATGGCAACCTAATGCGAACTAACATAGACAGATGAAACCTTAACGATTCATTAAAGATTCTACGCGCAGACAGCGTAGAACGATCCCGGATCGAATAAATACGTCTAGACCCTTTCATCCGAACGGTCAATGGATGCCCGCAGAGAGTGAGCTTTTCTGGTCGCATCATTTATGCATCGAGTATCGCGTGCACCCTGTAATTACCCCGAATAACGCAATACCAGACGAGTGTAAACACTAGCGCGCGCGCGCGAGCAAGCGCAGGCGCGGCCGCGTTCTATGTGTTCGCAATTAGGGAAATAAAATATACGGATCGTTAATTATACCGGTGTGTACACGCCTTACCCGTTGGACGATCCGTCGATGGCGGTTCTGTCACCGCCTCTCACACAGGATCGTCAATTTTCGGTGTATTGCTGATACGCTTTTACCGTGCCGCGCGTTGCACCGCGCCAGCCGATATTAAATGTTTGCAGGCAATTTCGACGTAAACGGCACCCGCGATCCCGTTTTCCAGTTATTACGGCCGTCCGGAGGCTGACGCGGCCCTTGCCGAGGGTATCCACGTGGCGAGCACGTCGATCGTTATTAAAATTGTTTCTCCTGCGCGTTCGCGAAGCAACCTGAACCTCTCTGACCCAGAGACAAGCCGAAAATTACGGGACCCCCGCACAGTGGAACGTGCAAGCGGAATAACCGAACACAGCGACGACCGTTTGCGTTGTTTTCGATTTTCTGGAACAAATTGTTTCAGACAGAGCCATATTACTTTAAGGACTGCGTCTCCTAGACAGACACACACCCCTAGACCACGTATACGTACGCGGGGATTGCAAGGGTCCGGGATTCCACTCCTGATTTCTCGATATTACAAAGACGGGGTTTCCTAGTAGTCAAAATCGCTAGATGAAAGATTAATCTAGGTGGCTATTTACCTCAAAAGTCCTACTTTTACGTTTACGACGCGTAATT
>CM052202.1:13206265-13218119 GCA_028455805.1 Lasioglossum figueresi
TAAAAAACGCAAAATTAGGCTTTCTGGGATAGTAAGCGCGCTAGATACATCTTTTATCTAGCGATTGCGACTATGGAGAGGTCCCCAATATGCATAAGCGAGACGCAATTTTGTTAATACTGGACCCTTGCAATTCTCGTGTACGTACATGATTCTAGCGGTGTATGGTGTACCACACAACTCATCAATTCGTCAAGGCCAAATTCCTTCCTACTCACTTAAGAATCAGAGCTTCTGTTTCAAAGGAAAATTATTCTACTCCTCGGGTAAATTTATGGAAGAAAACTACTGGAACCATTGAAAATTGAACTTCATGTGATTATTGATCATAGTTTGGACTAGTTATTCAATCATTTTGGTGACGAAATGCAGCGTTGTTGTCGTGTGGCGTGTACCTGAAGTAGTCCCCGCACTTAAAACTCCGAGCATCTGTTTCAAAGGAAAATTATTCTACTCTTTGGAAAAGTTTAAGTAAGAAAACTACTGGAACCATTTAAAATTGAACTTCATGTAATTATTGTCTATGATTTGGACTAGTTACTCAATTTTTTGGTAACGAAATGCAGCGTTGCTCTCGTGTGACTTGTACCTGAAGTAGTCCCCGCACTTGAAAATCCGAGCTTCTATTTTAAAAGAAAATTATTCTACTCTCTGGAAAATTTTATGTAAGAAAAATACTGGAACCATTGAAAAACGAACTTCATGTAATTATTGTCCATGATTTGGACTAGTTCCTCAATGTTTTGGTGACGAAATGCAGCGTTGTTCTCGTGTGACGTGTACCTGAAGTAGTCCCCGCACTTGAAAATCCGAGCTCCTGTTTCAAAGGAAAACTATTCCACTCCTTGGGAAAGTTTATGTAAGAAAACTACTGTAAACATTGAATATTGAACTTCATACGATTATTGTCCATGATTTGACTACTTAATTTTTATGGTGACGAAATGCAGCGTTGTTCTCGTGCGGCTTGTACCTGAAGTAGTTTCCTCGCTTGAATATCCGAGCTTCTGTTTCAAAGGAAAATTATTCTACTCCTTAGGTAAATTTATGTAAGAAAACTACTGGAACCATTGAAAAACGAACTTTGCGTAATTATTGTCTATGGTTTTGACTAGGTACTCCTTTTTTTTGGCGACGAATCGAAGTGTCGTTTTCATGTGACGTCTACCGGAAGTGATTCCTGCAGTTAACCATCTGTGCTATCGTGGTAAAAGAAAACTGAAGTAATATGTGTTGCCGTAAGCATTGTAGTTTATTTAGAGCATGCAACATTCTTCGACAATCTTCGTCACCCGGCCGTTTTCGACTGGATTTTTGTAAAGTTTCATGACGCTTAATCTATCGAGGTACTCGGGAGACAGCGACGCGAGGTTGAAATAATTATTTTTCCGTGCAGCTAATATCGTGTGAGCACGTCCGCCGCGAAATGGAGAAGGGACGTGTGGTCATCGATATCACGTCGAAAAAAGGATAATCGCGATCGCTTTATCGGTCGGTCGATATTAACAAGCGAGAATCTCGGAGGAGCAGCAGCAGCTTTGGCAATGAAAGATGGGAACAAGGGTTTCTGGAGGCTGTGGAAGCGGGAAAGGAAGGGTGTAAGATGGAAAGAACCGAGGAACGTATTGCTGAAAGCGAGGAGAGCACGGACGCAGGCATGCCTGGGTCCGCCTTGCTACTCTCCAGAGCACTGCGCGCTGGTTCAACGACACGCCTCGCCTTCTTTGTAGTAAACAACCTGGCGTAGACTTGTTCGTTGCCTTCTAGCGCGAGTATAGTGGTTCTCAGTCGATTTTTGGTCCGCCATCTCTTAATTAGTTCCATCGGCCGTTTCTTAATCAATCGGTAAACCAATTATTTATACATACATTCCCTACCGGTGGCAAAACTATCGAAAGAATGGAAAATCCCGTTCGAGAGAAAGGGCATTGAAACGCGCCACGTCCACCGATAATATTTCACATGGCGTGCACGGCGTAAAACGCCTGACATAATACGTAAAGTATGAACCCTAATGGATAAAGGATTTGTTTGACCCGGGTTTCGCCAAGATCATACATCACCTTCAACTTACGGACGCATAATACTAATTTCTGAGTAATTAACCGTACGAAAAGCAGCAGATAAGCCCCGGTTGGTTCACTTTTAATAAATTATTGACGTATCTTTAGAAAGTAACGGAGCAATCTAAGTACACGTTTTGTTCATTATAGCATATACTGCGCGAAGAATGATGTACAAGGCGATCATAAACCTTCTTAGCGCACCCTTCGACCGAGTATTATAGCCAGGAAAATTGGTATTATTAGACCGCGCTGCATAAGCCACCCGACTTCTAATCCAAGCTTCTCATCTTTCCGAAAAATCAAATTAACATTGTTCTTGCGCCGTGTTCGTTGTTGTTCGAAGAACGGTGTTTTATGCAACAGAAAAATCTTTCATCGAGTGAGTCACGTTTTATTCTCGGAAACTAGGCAAGCATTTTAATTAACAGAAAGATACACAAACCACGCGCTGCATCGTGTATAATTAAAGAGGGAAAAGAGAAACATGGCCGCGCCTGTTCTCGCCATCGATCATTTCGCAGCCACCTAACAGGACAACTATTTCTATGGCGTGTTTACTATAATGAGGCCGGGCGATCGTGCAACGAACCCGCGGGCTTAGAGGACACAACCAGCCCAGGCCTTCCTTTCTTATGACCAAATTACAAGGGAGGAGGTATTAAGGAGGTCCACGCTCATGGTTTCGCCAGTTACATTCACGAGCCGTGTAGTTTAAATCGGTCCTCGTCCCGTGGGAATTGCGGTGTACGCGACACTTTTTCTTTCCCTCCTAACCTCTTCCACCTTCTCTCCTCCCTCTTCCCTTTATTTTTCTCAGCATTGTGACTCGGTCGCCGACGCAATCGCAGCGATTCTCAAGTTCGCCTGCGCGATATCCCCTAAGACACGTCACGCCGTCGTCTCATCGCTCAAACGAAACGATACACTCAAAACTCATCTTTTAATCTCAATTTTCTAACCGTCCTATCGTTGCAATAATACATATCGATAATTTTTTGAGAGGGAATTACCAAACCTATCAAGATGAAACTGTGAGAAATTGTTCTTCATTGTTTGCACTAGGCACTCCATTTTTCTTATAATCAATCGCTGCGCCATTTTCGTGTAAAGCAACTTAAAAATTCAAGCTTCCATTTTCAGAAACAATGTTACGACCCCTTGGGTACAATAATTTCGATAATTTTTTGCGAGAGAACTACCAAACCTATCAAAATGAAACATTGCGCGATTATTCTTCATTATTTGCACGAGTCACTCAAATTTTCTTGCAATGAACCGCTGCGCCATTTTCTTGTGAACTAACTTAGAAATTCAAGTTTCAATTTTAAAAAACAAAGTTACGACTTCTTGGGTACATTAATTTCGATAATTTTTTGCGAGAGAACTACCAAACCTATCAAAATGAAACATTGCGCGATTATTCTTCATTGTTTGCACGAGTCACTCAAATTTTCTTGCAATGAACCGCTGCGCCATTTTCTTGTGAACTAACTTAGAAATTCAAGTTTCAATTTTAAAAAACAAATGTACGACTTCTTGGGTACATTAATTTCGATAATTTTTTGCGAGAGAACTACCAAACCTATCAAAATGAAACATTGCGCGATTATTCTTCATTGTTTGCACGAGTCACTCAAATTTTCTTGCAATGAACCGCTGCGCCATTTTCTTGTGAACTAACTTAGAAATTCAAGTTTCAATTTTAAAAAACAAAGTTACGACTTCTTGGGTACATTAATTTCGATAATTTTTTACGCAAGAATTACCACACCTATCAAGATGAAACTTTGCGAAATTGTTCTTCATTGTTTGCACTAGGCACTCCATTTTTCTTATAATCAATCGCTGCGCCATTTTCGTGTAAAGTAACTTAGAAATTCAAGCTTCCATTTTCAAAAACAAAGTGATGACTCCTTGGGTACACTAACTTCGATAATTTTTTACGCGAGAATTACCACACCTATCAAGATGAAACTTTGCGAAATTGTTCTTCATTGTTTGCATTAGGCACTCCATTTTTCTTATAATCAATCGCTGCGCCATTTTCGTGTAAAGTAACGTAGACATTCAAGCTTCCATTTTCAAAAACAAAATTACGACCCCTTGGATACACTAACTCCAATAATTTTTTACGAGTGAACTACCAAACCTATCAAGATGAAACTTTGCGAAATTGTTCTTCATTGTTTGCATTAGGCACTCCATTTTTCTTATAATCAATCGCTGCGCCATTTTCGTGTAAAGTAACGTAGACATTCAAGCTTCCATTTTCAAAAACAAAGTTACGACCCCTTGGATACACTAACTCCGATAATTTTTTACGAGTACTACCAAACCTATCCAGATGAAACTTTGCGAAATTGTTCTTCATTGTTTGCACTAGGCACTCCATTGTTCTCGAATCAATCGCTGCGCCATTTTCGTGTAAAGTAACTTAGAAATTCGAGCTTCCATTTTCAAAAACAAAGTAATGACTCCTTGGTAAGATTTTTACGAGAAGAGCATAGGAACCATTAAAAATTAAACTTATGACAATTATTGTTCATGGTTTGCAATAGGCTCTCAATTTTTTTCGACGACGAAATGCAGTTTCGTTTTCGCCTGCACATAAAAATTAACCTCTTGGCTCACGAATTACATGAAATTCGATATGACCGAAGGAACCATTCATTATTTCACTTATCATTCGCGTAAGCTTAACAATGAATCTTCGTATAAATTCAACTTATGTTCTTGTAATGATCACAGACATGGGGTTGGTAATATTCACCATTGACATTAAATAATATTTGGTGTATCCGAGACGTCTTTTCACGTTAAGGGGTCAACAGATTGAATGAATTTGGAATCGCATAAGTGGCCTAAAGAGACACCGGACAGAAATAAATAATGGCGAAGATGCACGCCGAAAGGCACAGAAACAGAATATATGATTCCAAGTATACATAACGAATCTTAAATGCCATTCGTGCTCCTATGAAGCACGGCGGACAATATCCGTAACATCTGTTACTCAAGTGTCGAGTTAATGCCGGCTTGTGTTGCAAAGGCAAAGAACATTGTATTTCAGCAACATTGCAAAGACGGTAGGGACCGAACACTGATGACACGTACGATATCGGGTATTCGCGGTGGATTGCAAATACCTACTGTGCCTGTTGTGTGTCAAGTACGAACAACTTGTGTATCGGTTCAGATCAATTGAGTTGTACCGCGGAGCTCGTAATGCACAGCATGGTACTTCTGTTTCGAAAATGTTACTGGAACACTCGAAACATCCAGATGAATATCGCTGTTCGCGAAATAATTATCTCTTCATTCTGGCTCCCATGACGTACTTACATATCAATCAACCCTCGTACGCTATTCAGAAATAATCAAAAAACCTGTAATAACATTTCATCCATTTTTGCTGTACATTTTAAACCTTAACACCCGAGTGGAGATTCAGAGTCGCCACTAAAACTTGCTGTTTCATTATTCAAAATATTGTTTACATTATTAAATATTTTGATATCCGATTATCCAATTATTATACATTTAAGTATTTTATGAGGTACTATATCAATTTCGTATCCATTAAATGAAGAAAATAATATAGAATGGAATTATTCTAGGTCGGAAAAAATGTTTAATTTTCGAATTATAATAAAGCTCCGAGTGCAAAAAGGTTAAGTCAACAAAGTATGCTTCATCGCACGTCGTATTTCAAAGAAATGCATCTCACAAAACAGACAGAAAGAAATCGTGATTGTGACATTTGAACGCGATAGACGTACGAGGATAAAAATGAACCTAGAATTGTCTCAAACAGTGTTCGATCAATTTTCGGAATCGCATGCGAAACATGAAGAATCAACAATCCAGCGATCGCACTAATTCTAAGTTCTACATCAATCGAGTTGCACAATGCGCAGCATGATACAACTTCTACTTCAAAAATGTTAATCATATTACGACCCAAGACATTGATGGGCGTATTTTCTTACACTATCCAGAGTGTTCATGACATGTTCGAAGCAGAAGTATACCGATTAAAATTAAATGAAAATAGATTAGTGCTGATTATAAGAAACCTGTAATTTTTCTGGAGCAGTGTTCCACCAATTTTGGAGCTGTTTTGCGAGTCAGGAGTGCTTGAAGATCCCCAATCTAGCGATCGCACTAAATTCCGCGAGGGAGAGAAAAAGCACATAAAATGAGTGGCGCGCACGATTCCTGATAAACCTCGTAAATCGCAACTGTCGTGTATAGTTGCTTAAAAACACGCATCTGCAGCATCTGTTCCTTAAGTACCCGGTCGTGCTTACCCCATAATGCAACGCGAAGACAACGTATAATTACACAATACCATGTTGCTAGCCGCGCTCACTGCCAACAGATAAAAGGCTTCGCGAACGGTATGCGGGCTAGCCCCGTCGTCGATACACAATCTACAACAAAGTCAAGTTCTTCCTGTACTACCCCTTCATTTGCTCGGAATCCTTTCTACGAACGTTTCATTTGCCTAACTATTGGTTACCCGGTGAGATTCCGCCACCATATGTGTCATCAGACTCGCCTGGCTTCGTGAAAAAAAAGACTCCGGTCCCCGGTTAGGCTCTCGCGGATAGTCATCGTTCTCGCCAGAGGAACAGGTTTAGCGGTTAGGCGAGGATAATCGAGAACCGATCGTGCTCAATCGGTTTATCATTTAAACCAATCACCGTCCACTTTATTAAGCCGATATGGAGGTTGATAAGGCGATCTCCGATAGGAGGGGCCCTGGCTAGAACCTGCATAGGTGGAAGGGAAGCTATACATCACGCTGAAGGCAGAAGAGAACCGTAATGACTAAATTGCGAACTTCCAGTGCGCCTGCACTTTCATGCCTGTGTCTTGATTCGGGTTGACATTTTTGCGCGGAAGTGACGGCGAGCTGAGCCTAGCCGGCAATCATCAAAACGAGCCAGGTGAACGTTCGCAAAAAACTCGAAAAAATTATTAACTCCTTGTTTAAGGTCTATGTTGTAGAATCGTTCCAACTCTCTGGCATTCGTTCATTTCGATTAGGTTGCAACTAGATTGAGAATCTTCGCGCAAAATGAAAAATTGTCTGGATTATTAGATGTAGGAAATATTGGGTTGGCAAGAAAGTAATTTCGGTATTTTAAGGTGAAATAAATGCCAATTTTCCTATTTAAGCAATGAACTTCAATCAGTAGAATATTTTCCATCTTGTTTGATGATCTTTTGCGATCTTTCTGCTAGCTTCATAATCCAATATTGGCTTTCATTTCACCTTAAAATACTGAAATTACTTTCTTGCCAACCCAATAAATGAGCCGTTTAATGCAAGGATGGTGTAAGTCAATATTTGTCTGTTGCATTTAACACCCAAGAGTTAGGGTTGCATTCGATAAAATAATTGTAATATAATTCTAGCGTGGCTTGCGTAAGAGAAACGTAACATTCTCCGATATTCTTGTGTCCCATAGAACTTCTACTCAATCCCCCATTATCCAATGATTAACATTTTGTTTTGCATAATTTGTGTCTCAGTCAAATTCTGACTCAGAGTCGCCACTAAAAATTGCTGTACCATTGTTCAGAATATCGTTTACATTAATTAAATATGTTCGTGTCTAATCAGTTACCAAACATTCAAGTATCCTATGAGGTTTTATATCAATTTCATATCTACAAAATGAAAAAAATCATATACAATGGAATATTTCTAATTCTGGAAAGTATGAATTTTGCAATACGAGGGACAAAATCGTACGTAATGTGTTAAGAAGTGTTTTGGTCTGAAGAAAATATATTTTACACTCCAAGTGACAATGGTGTGGCATTCAATATTTCCGGAAACAAAAGTATTTACTAAAAGAAGAAGGTTAAAATACTAATTGGGCAATTCGTAAATCACAGCCGAATACATGTACAATGACTCCCGCTAATATTCGGACACTCTTAAAAAGCCGATAACTTTTTAAATATTGGACCACGTGGTTTGAACTTTTTTGGAAAGCAAGAACAATCAGTTTGCTACAGGATGTGAAAAGAAATTTTTTCAAAAATTACAAATTGTTAGAATCGCAGAGAAAATGCTAAAAGTTGTAATTTTCACCTTTTTTATGTGAGCCTATATTGACAATTTAAAAAGTCGATTTTGTGGATCTGTGTCAATATTATGTCCACTGTGAAAGTTTCATCGATATCGGTTGATGCGCGAAAAAACGACAGGCATTGAAAGATGGAAGAATCCTTAGATTTATTGCAGTTACAGGCCGAAAATCGAGAAAAATTGCAATTTTCATCATCTTTAAACATTTGTAGCTCATTGAAACGTCGACCGATTTTTACGAAATTTTCGGAACATGTTTACTTGACACAGATCTACAAAACGTATATTTTAAATTTTTAATATAGATCCACATAAAAAAGTTGTAAAATGCAACTTTTAGTATTTTTTTAACAATTCCGACCTATTACAATTTTTGAAAAGATCTCTTTTCACATCCTGTAGTAAACTAATTGCTCTAGCTTCCAAAAAAAGTTCAAATCGTAGAGTACAATATTTAAAAAGTTATCGTCTTTTTAAGAGTGTCCGAATATTAGTGGGAGTCACTGTATATTGAAGCTGACTTTATGTTTATTGCCTTACCGGAAACCGTGCAAAAGTCGTCTAGTTTGTCGAACAGCTCTCGATGCAACCAGAATTGTGCAGAATTACAATTGATTTACTCCACGAATTATAATTACAGAGTAATTGAATTACATTGTAATTTATAATTCAGATCTTCATTCAATTAAATTACAATGTAATTCGTAATTGCAATTTGAGTACAATTATAAAATACTTTGTAATTATATTACGTTAATTACGAATTACGAGGACGAGGAATTGAAAATACGTCGCATAGACATAGACAGCAAACAAGTATATGAAAGAAAAACATAAAAGTATATCGCACTTCTTCAAACTTCTGGGCTATAATGTGGAGAGCCGTATTTTATTTATATTGTATTTAAATTACACATCTGATTGAAATAATTAGTAATTTAATAAATTGAAATGTTTGAATTATGTGATCCAGTTACGACGTAGTTGAATTACTATATAATTGAAATACAATGTAATTCAATTGCGTAATTCAATTACAATATATTTGAATTAGCACAACTCTGGATGCAAACGCGTGATGTGGAAATTGCATCGGTATAAAGATCAGGAGTCTTTTTTCGCTGATTTCCGAAGAGAGCACTCTTAGCACTTTTTTAAAATATTCCAATGTCTTGCATATCAATGTGCCTTTTACGATATTGGATAATAAGCTTGTCCCATTAGTAACAATAATGGCGTTTATGCCCCATTCGCGATCGTGTTCCCATTACCGACCAGCATCCCGTTCGTTTCAGCAAAAATCGCAAATAGACATGCCGTCGGATTAATTGCAGTTCTCTTATACGATCGTAATTTTCATTAATAGGTTTAGTTAATGCGAAAGCTCTACATTATCCGTCACCGGCGAAGATTATGGCCATTAATAAGGCCGGGGTGATCGAAGCAATTTTAAAACACGCATTTATCGTCGGCCATTTAATGGAGAACGAATAGTGTACTTTCTTCATTTTAATCAATGAAGAGTGGATCGAACACTTTATTAACGGAAGAAAGAGAGAGAAGGAGAGAGAGAGAGAGAGAGAAGAAGAAGCGAACGTTCTTGGAAAAAATCAAGCTGATCGTGTAACTTCGCATCTCGGTGGAATTCGGGATCGATTACCGAAAAACTGTAGTACAAATAATTCCATTTTCACTTCATTACTATACCGTAAACACCTTTTTGGAGAATATATAGCCGGTTGAATCGCATGTGTTATCGGCCTCGTGCAATTTCGAACCGAAACGAAGATCGGGATGTAACGAGCGGACCACTTACAGAGCCAGCCACAGCAAAATTGGGCGGCAGAATCCTTAATCGCGCCGTTGTATCTCTCGAACTACACTTCAAAGTAATCTTCTTTGCACGCAACTTTCGAAGATCGTTTCGAAGTATTCCCGCACGCAAACTGTCAGGACCTGGAACATGACCTGGTACTGGCATGTCTGCCTCGCTATCTTTCAGTGTAATTTTCTGTGTATACCTTTTGATCATTCGTGGTTAGGTAGAGTTTAAATTTTAATCAGGTCTTGAAGTCGCCCGAGGCGGTCTCTTCGGTACTTCGCGTTTTTCTACAACAAAGAATGCAGCTGCAGAATGCTCTTACAGTTTCCGACGCGTATGGAACGATAGGGTAGTCACTAGTGGGAGGAACAAAGGTGAAAGAAAATTGGTCGATTCGTTAGCGAGGAATATTTGCAGAGACTCGCGTTCCTGCTTTCGTAATTATTAGACTGTGTGAAATAAAAGTTTTTTTTACCTCAATTTCAACAGACTGAACTTAAACATTTCCTTTCTGAATAGCTTTAACAAAGTGAAAATAATGTAACAGTAGTTTTAAATTCTTCTGAGTCTACTGTTTTGTGATTCTTTCCGTTCCTTTCGAGTCTTATAATTTTTGTCATAAATTCAGAAAATCCGCGGCTTATACAATCATACAATAATGTAGGGCTGCTAGCAACCCCGCCAAATATCAATTTTGTTTTGAAACGTGAAAATAAACTAGGCAACGTGCAAAAGAATTATTTACAAAATTACAATTTCAAACTAATTATAAAAATGTGTGGAATAAACTTAGTTAGTAAAACGGTGTACGAAAATGACAAGTAGAATAGCAATATTAATAATCAGCTTATTAAATAACATGGAATTTTTAAAAAGTTGCAAGTTTAACCTAATCGAGGAGCATGTCGATCTTTCCAGGAGATAGTGTCCTATTAAGAGCGAACGAGAGTTAACGCGTTTTAAATGAGAAACGTCGTTCGTAATGGAAGAAATTCGCGAAAGGGGGATTGTTTGATGCCGAAGAATTTTTCCGACGCTCGTGTGTCGGTGTCTTGTGAATTCTTTAAAGGAAAAGGAGCAACGCGTAGCGCAAGCGGCTGGAAAGCAACCCGCGGCGTAATTTCGCTAGTCGATCACGCGAACTTAATTAGAATTTATGAAGAGGAGCACGCTAGCTGGATAGAGCCACGCGGCGCGCCTGTATAAACACAACGATATCATTTATGCAGAGACGCGACGTACCGCGGGGCGCAATTAATATAAATGATGGATTATTGCTCGGCTCTCTCGACAATACCGGATGCGTGCGCGTATGGCGCCGTGCAGATGATGCTTGTGTATACGCGGCCGCCGTCGGATACGACTATTTAGCCCGGTACAATCTCCCTAAAAATTGCAGCCCGGCCGGGCGACCTCGTCGACGAACGCGTTAAATATGCACGGCCGGAGTTTGCCAAATTTTTGAAAGAGACACCATTTTCCCTGGGAAAAGCCTGGCACCCCGCTTTTCTACCGGCCAGCCTCGAGTATCGATTGTTTGTGATCCCGACTCCGCGCCGTGCCGAGAGCGAGTCGCGACTCGAATTTATTATGCATTTATCACACAAATGTCCGACTAATTTTCTAAAATGAATCCGAACTGGAAAATTGGCTCGCAACAAGGTAAGCGGTTGAATGACTGGCTGATGGATTTATAATAAGCATTGTTTGCCCAGGTAGAGAAATGTTTGGTAAAATGTTTCATCATGATCGCGGGCAGCAGCCTTCCAAGATGAAACAAGAAATTATTTGTCAATTTTTCTATGGCAAAAAAATTTTTTGCAATAATTCTAGGTTGAGACAAAAGAAAAACTGACTCGA
>CM052202.1:13225240-13239976 GCA_028455805.1 Lasioglossum figueresi
GAGAATTACGCGTCGTAAACGTAAAAGTAAGACTTTTGAGGCAAATAGCCCCCTAGATTGATCTTTTATCTACCGATTTTGACTAATAAGAAACCCCGTCTTTGCATTATTGAGAAATCAGAAGTGGAATCCCGGACCCTTGCAATCCTCGCGTACGTATACGTGGTCTAGCGGCGTGTGAGTGTACTGTGGTGTCTGTGTGCAGTCATACGCGAGTGTCGTCTGTCAAGGAGACGCAGTTCTTAAGCGGAGGTTACAGATTCTAGTCTAAATGTAAAGAACCGGGGTCACCGACGCGACAAAATGATGGCACAGTCTTAAAATTCTTTCTCTGCCGTTAACACTGGACCGTCAGACAGTTTGTATCGTGTACTGTTTTACCGTGCATTAAATATTGTGCGTGTTTCTTCTTATCTTCTATTGAAATTACACTATGGGTAGTGGAAAATCTTTATCCGATGCTGAAATAAAAACGATTTTGACATTGCGTAACGAGAATTACTCGGTTTCAAAAATTGCACATATACATCGAAGCAGAAAAGTGGTGTATAATTTATTAAAAAATCCTAAAACATACGGTAAAAAAAAGAGTTCCGGTCAACCGAAAGGAGTAAGCGATCGCGGAAAACGTGCAATTTTAAAAGAAGCTTCGAATTCTTCGGGATCGTCACGACAGATCGCTAAAGCAGCTGGCGTACATACAAATGTACGTAATGTGCAAAGGATAATAAAAGAATGTCCGCACTTAGTTCGAATGAAATTGAAAAGAAAACCACCTTTAACCGTTCAGCATAAATCGGAGCGTCTGAAATTTGCACTAGAGCACATACTTTGGAGAAAAAATAGCTTCGTGTTATTTTTAGCGATGAGAAAAGGTCCAATCTAGATGGGCCGGATGGTTTCGCACACTATTTTCACGATCTGCGGAAAGAAGAAAGAATATTAAGCCGCGGACACATAGGTGACGGAGGAGTAATGCTTTGGGCCGGAATTGGTTATCGAGGAGCGACCGAAGTAAAATGTATTAAGAAAACTGTGAACAGCAAAATTTATATAGAGTTGATAGACGAACAATTAACTAAATTCGGACAGACAATTTCCGGGGAAAATTTTACATTTCAACAGGATCATGCAAGTGTGCGTACCGCAAAATCCGTTAAGCAGTACTTCGAGCAAAACAAAATTAGTATCTTAAAGTGGCCAGCGAGATCGCCAGATCTCAACATAATTGAAAATTGTTGGGCACAACTAGCAACACATGTTTACGAAGGCGGAAGACAATTCCAAAGCCTTGCAGATTTAAAAACGTGCATAGAACAAAAATGGACAAAAATACGGCCAAAATATATTTAAAAACTCTTGAAGTCGCTTCCGAAACGCATGTTGGTTATTCTGGAAAATAAGGGAGGCCACGCAAAGTATAAAACACAATGTTATATATTTTATGTACGTAAATTACGTTTTCCTTTGTATATGTGCCATCATTTTGTCGTACCGATTTTTGTTATTTTCTTATTTCCGTAAACAAACGGACATTTTCTTTAATTTCATTGTTTGTAATGTAATTTATTTTGTAATAAAAATGTATAAGTACCAAGAAAGACTAGATTTATTATGTCCAAATAATGAAAACATTGAATTTTCGTGGTGTGCCATCCTTCTGTCGCGGACTGTAGGTCTGTAATGTGTTGCAGTATGTTGTCTAATGCGAGGCCTATTTCTTTAAGAAGTTATGGACTGCAGATCTTTACGCAAAATAGAAATGTAATTTTTATTGTAATCGTTTAAAATCTGCAGCTGATCGATGATGAATCGAACTGCGCCACAACAAATGCATAATTATGAAGACCGCGAATTAATTTGTACACTTTTAATAACTTCGAGTGCAAGTCAATACTGATTATTCTATTTTCATGTTAATTTCTATCAATTCAATTATTTCTCGCGAATTCCTCTTTATAACTTCAACCATTGCGACATAAAAGTATTTTAATAGACAATGGTAAGCTTATCGTTAAAAAGATTTTATCATTTTACAATAAAAATGTGTAGGTGGAATATGAAGGAATGGAACATTAAAAGAATTGAAGAGTATCAACATATATTATTTTCAACATATTAATATTACCTCGTAATTACGAGTCTTATTTTTTACGAGTCCGTAATTATAGTAATCTATTAGTTATCAAACTACCACGAGTGTCCGAAGCAATTCTTATCGCGTAATTACTGGGTTTTCCATCGTTCGTTGGGAGAGTTTTCCACGCATTTATCGATCGCTGTAAAGGTACCGTGACTCGGCGATAGTAATTAATTAGCAAGTGTAATGATCGCGACAGGTTTCGATAAAAAGAATCTCGCGTATGGGAATGCGGGGTCCACGTTGGAGCGTGTGTGCGCACGCGGAAGATTGGATCGACGTTTTAATGACTGGAATACATCGGGCGAGGAAACTCGCGCGCTCCGGCTCGCCAAACAATTTGATTTGCATAAAACATTCCTATCGACCCTAACCCAGCCCGCCGCTTTCGGACCATGACAATCGTAAAAATGACGAAAATTCACTTCGACAACGCTGGACCGTGTAATTCGGCATACGTAGTCGAATATGTCGTTGTACCTCTGCATGCAACGTCTCCTTCGAATCTTTGATCTTGATCGAACGAGCACGGTCAATCCAATGATCCTTAAATTGTGTCTTGAGCTAATCGATTAGCATCGTTACAATTTGGTACGGTGAGAAGCAGACTGGAAGAGTAGTAAAGCATTTCATAAAACTCATCATCATAATATTATATACATTATTCAGATTTTTACGCAAACCAAAAATTGTTTTAATTCATCGTGAGGTATACGAAGTATATAGACATTTTGTAAATCGGTTTAATGGATTGAAAAGTTCGTTTGGTTTATATTCTGCCCACTTATTTTTGTCGTAAATGGATCAAATCCGGAGACTAATAATAAGCAAAACGATCGATTTGTTTGGAAGTTTGACTTGGACCACTTTTACAATTACTAGAGCGTATAGAACAGGAGACTGCGAACATGTTAACACTAAACCTACCATCACCGGTCGAAATGACCGGTTCCAGATTTTTTATTTTACGATTATCGATATAATAAAAATAATTTCATAAGAAATAATTGTATACTAGATATATCTTTAGTGGAGGACATATTACAATAGGAGCTGCACAAAATCTAAATAATATCAATCTTGTCATTCTTATAAGGGAACACGTACCGGTTACTTTTAAGGCTCGGTAGGTTGAGTGTTAAGGATATTAGAAAATCGTCATGAGAAAATACAAAAGGATAAACAAATTGATGTAAGGGTTGTAAGGGATGTAAGGCATTAGTTATACCTTCTGCTGGACGTCGAGCTAGATTGCTAATATGAGACTTGAGCGAGTACGCCAGTAAATTTCGTTTAATGAATTGTACCTTACATGGGACGGTAGATCTAAATGGGCTAATTCCTATTTAGAATGACGAGTTATTTATAGCGATCTCGGTGGTTTTGATTTGTTGTGGGTTTCTAAACAAATGTTCGAGGCAGCATCAGGATTGCGAGTGGCGTAGCCACGTTGTATGTAGGAGATTTCTGATCCAGATAGGCGCAAAGGGAATTGCGCAATGAATGGTTCATAAACGGGTTACCGGCTGGTCTCGGTCGATGTCGGACGACAGACGACAAACGACAGGACCCCAGGCGGCAGCAACAGCAGCGATTCTCCTTGCTGAAGGGTTCTCGTCCACGGATCTCGGAGCCGAGCCACCCTTGAGCACGACTCGCTCCTCTCTTCGTAGACCCCTTGTCTCATGGCGTCTATGTTTCACGTAGGCAGCCCGGGCCCCTTTAAGCATATAAATTATTAGAGCCGTTTCAAGGGCTACTCGGAATCCGCTATTGTTGCCAGTCGTATATACTTACATGCCCGTAGGAGAAACGTCCGTATACCACGTCTAAAGGTCGATCTACACTGTACGGCAGGGACCGGCACGTTTCGTCAACGGCACGGGCCGGCACCCACCGACACCGATCAGCATTCTCGCGAAGAATGTTTTGCTGGTTCGCACCGACGCGTGTCGATGCTACGCTATTTTGGCAGAGCGAATCTCAGTTTCTTTTTATTAAGAAAATCTCAGAAGAGATCTATTACAACATTAGATATAAACAGAGATAAAGTATACCGGACGAGTAATCTCTACAAACTAAACACAAGGGTATACCACTTTTTCCCCTTAAGGGAAAACAAGGACTGCGTCTCCTGGAAAGACGACACTCGGAGCATGACTGCGCACAGTCGCCACAGTAGACTCGCATACCGATAGACCACGTATACGTACGCGAGGATTGCAATGGTCCGGGATTCCACTCCTGATTTCTTAATAATGCAAAGACGAGGTTTCTCAGTAGTCAAAATCGCTAGATGAAAGATCGATCTAGGGGGCTGTTTGCCTCAAAAGTCCTACTTTTACGTTTACGAAGCGTAATTCTCATTATTCGGCAGCATATCGACAGCCACGATATGCGGCAGCACCGTCGCCTGTCCATTGCTTCTCGCGGCTCCGCGACATGCTGCCGAATAATGAGAATCGCGTACGTATACGTGGTCTAGCGGTGTGTAAGTGTACTGTGGCGACTGTGTGCAGTCACGCGCGAGTGTCGTCTGCCTAGGAGATGCAGTCCTTAAACACGCAGGTTACAGTTTTTTTTAGAAACGAGAGAATATGGAGGCAGGCTTTGGCATTGGGCCCAGCCAGAAACATAGAAACGTCAAGAGGCAGCTGAAATCTTAACTTGTAAAGGTTGTTCGACAGTAATAATGTTTGCGTATTGTATAAATTGCACTACCAAAGGACGTGATTGAGAGTTTCACACTCGAGTTGCATCTGCACGTAGGCTTGTCGATGATGCCAATACAGGCTAGAGCCAGCGAGATTGTAATGATCGGCTCTGCTTCTGTTTATTGAGACGATAAAATGGCGGGATAGTTTTCACGTTTGACCCGAGAATGACGATGTTCCGTCCCGGAACGAAACTTCTCCTTCGTTCGGATGAAATTGTTGCCGTATACATAATTAATACGGATCTACAAAATGTATTTGTTCAATTTTCAATATAGGCCCACATAAAAATGTTGTTTACAACATCTTTTAGTGTTTTCGATACGCTCCGGCACGAACCAGCGAAACATTCTTCGCGAGAATGCTGGTCGGTGCCGTTTCGTGCCGTTTCGTGCCGTTGACGGAACGTGCCGGTCTCTGCAGTACGCGTGCGGCTTTGCATCGCATCCCTGCAAAACGCGTGTTTGAAAATTTTTCGTGACGGTGCCGGTCTATGCAGCTGTCGGTACGTGGCGGTCTGTGTCGTATAGTGTAGATCTACCTTAAGACGGAGAGTACTAATTCGAGGAACCCAACTCGAGAGCACACTCGACAACCCTGCAAGCCTCTGCGCCCAGGAGGGCTGTATTTCGTCATCTCACGTCCTTCAGAACACGACGTCAGGCTCGCTACCTAATTCTTAGTTAAGATTCCAGGCTTCGCACAGCGATCCAGACGACCGATCTAGCAGTTCATTTGATAAAAAATGACTTGTCTCGTTTCGATATTTAATGCATCTACATTACTTTCTGAATGTTTAGCAATACCGAAAATGTCGATACATGAGCATTTAAAAATGAACATTTTGCGAATGCGAATATTTAATGTTCAAAAAAATTGTTTTCTAACGAAGAGCATTCTTTTACCTTGAAAATGCGCATCTTAAATTTAGAATTACGGTTCGTCATTTATTAAATAAGTCATTCTTAATGGACTAATGAAAGTTGTCGAAGTTATTTCCCTTCGACACGGAGTGTCTTTTGAATTCTAAATCAGATAACGAGGGTACACTCAAATAAATCGACAATAAATATAACTATTTCTGGAACTATCACTCTAAATTCTGTGTATACTGTAAATGTGCATTACATCACTACCTCTACATGTCCCTAAAGTGTACTTTGATTATAGAAATTAAATGTGACATTCTCAATAAATTGTATTCAGATATCTTTTATATCATCCCAACTGAAGAAGATAAGTGATTGCCATTAGGTGGTTTTGTTTCTTATGGCAGAGGTTTTAGGATGCAGTTCCAAAGGAGCATAGGTGCGTAGGAGCTGCAATGGCGGCCAAGAACGGCGTGGCACTCTCGAAGCACACGCCGCAATCATAATTAATTACAACGAAGACAGGCGTAATAATAGATTCGGCCCGCTGACAGACCTTTGACGCAGAAAATCTACGCATAAGGAAAGCTCACCGTTGGTGGTATTTCTCCAGCGGAGGATCTAGAATTACCTGGGGATCGCTGTCCGGGAGACAGTGAAAAAGAGACGGGAGTATGGTTGCTTTTAGAGCTGGAGAACTATGTCCATGCTGTGGCAAGATCATTCATTTTGTCTAACATATGACCTAGCAAACTGCTTTACCGTCTAACCAATTTTTCACCATTTTTATTATTTTCCTGTCGCACGTCTCAGATATCAAACATGGCAGACGAAGGTGACCAAATATGGAATAGTATAATATAATATAGTTTCTTTTATTATGAGTGGTTCAAGAATTTGTTGGGACACGTTGACAACAGATTTGATGACGAGAATTTCATTCGATAAGAATAAAATAATTTTTTACTTTTTTCACATGAAAATATTAGAAATATTAGAAATATTGAAGATCGTTCATATGTTGGGGTTATAAAACTGATCTTAACCTGAGAATAAAAGGTGAACGGTATACGACTAACAACGAGTACCTATAAATATCTTTTTGTTTCTAAAAATTCTAAAAACGAAGTGGTATTCCATGTTTGTTCATTTTCCTTTAATTTAATATACATATAATCTAACGAATAACATCGACCATTCGTTTCGGCTTGCTTGGACGACGACGGCCGCCATATTTTGGTGCTAATTCAATGAAACGCTGCCGACAAACCGCGGTTGCATATTTCCTCGAATGACGTCTCGGCTGTTGCATCCGTGACACTTCCGCGGATGTTAAAAATATACTTAACGACGCATAAAGTTCTGAATCTTAAAACCGCCGGTCGCATCGGTTAATTCCCGACCACGACCAGGAATTAATTTATAAATACCGACGTAGTCTTCGTCTAGATTTTATGGTAAGCCGCTAAGTGGTTTAATTAACTCGGAAGAAGGTGAACGTACGGCCTCTCATCGGTCTTATCCGATTCCGCTGATAACCTGCGACAAGCCGTTGTTGCTGTCGAAAATTCCAGTATGAACAATATACGTATTTCCTGCGAACATCCACGTTCGCAAACAAAATTTTCCCCGAACAATTGGATGAATACTAATAATTAAATTCCGGCTATTTTCGAATTATTCGGGAATTTAAATAACGTCGTAACAAATTGCGTCAACCTCTTACCTCCAAAGCTTTCTAAATTTCCTTTTTAAAACCTCTAACAAAGAAGAATTCTATTTTAACCGACTTCGAAAAAAGAGGTTACTCAATTCGATCTGTATGTGCCTTTTTTCTATGAATGTTCACCGATTACGCCGAGATGGATGGACCAAACGGAACGAAACCTTTTGCATCTTATAGAGTATGTCCTCGGAGTGGTCCCGTGAAATTTTTTTTTATCTTTTTATCCATTTTTTCATTGTTTACGATTTTTTTTGTATTATTAACCGACTCAATTCAATCAGTATATTGCTTATTTGTATATTATTTACGATTATTATTTATACTACGATATTCTACAAACTCTGCTCGTTCAACTAAAATGTGTGAAATAAAAAAATTGTATAAAAAAAAATTGAACAGACTTCAAGACGCACTAAAAAAATGCACTGAAAAGTGTGAAATAATTTCCACTTCATTTGTATGAACACACACTAAGTGGTAATGTATAAAACAAAAATGCACTGAAAAGTATGAAACAATCTTCTTTTGATTTATATGAATACACACCAACTGTTAATAAAATTGATTAAAATAAAATATTAAATACCATATTAAATACACTATAATCTTATCGGAGGCGGCGCAAAATTGAAAATTTAACAAATGACAGATGTTGCTGATTATGATTTTATTGGAATATGGTGGACTTGGAAATCAGTAGGTGGGGAGAGAAGATACATTAATATGTGAAAGCATGTAGAAGAATTTCAGGATTTTCGTAGTTTCCAGTGTCGAAAATTTTCAATTTTGCGCCGCCTCCGAAAAGATTGTATTGTATTTAATATGGTATTCAATATCCTATTTTAATCAATTTTATTAACAGATGGTGTGTATTCGTACGAATCAAAAGGAAATTAGTTCATACTTTTTAGTGATTTTTTTTAGTGCATTTTAAGTCGGTTTAATTTTTTGTATAAAATTTTGTTTCTTAGAAGAAATTCTAATTTTAAGTCTCATATAACACATGCAGGGTGGGCCAACACATCTTACCACTTTGATCTACATGACTATTATAATTTCTAGGGGAAAATGGTTCACGTATGGTCGAATGGTATCAAGAGGGACATGTTCTGACGTTAAAAGTATTTTGTAGGTGGACGCGTGGAGGACTGGAGGGAGTAAGTATTCGCGGATGTTGTGATGTAAATAATCGTCACATTGAACCCCTTTCACATCTCTTTAAAAAATGATTTCTTCACACATGCAAGTAGGTTAACACTTTCCGGTAAAGAACATCAAAATGCATTAAGTGGTGCAACAAAAAATATATGTTTCCATTTTAAAAAAGTGAACGATCTTCGTCTATGTCCTCTATGCACCCATCTACAATAAAAAAAAACTATTAACGTCAGAATGTAATGATATGTGGTGACCCACCCTGTATATGAGTTGTCTCTGCTGTTTAAAGAATATTGTCACTGTGATATCGTTGCAGGTCGCTCGTCAACATTATTAGAAAATAATCAAATCAGATCTATTGTCTGGAAGTAAAATTGTGAAAGTTGACCGCATAACATGATTTAAAAAAGAAATTCATTTCTATTTAATTTCTGTCTCTCTCGCAGTCGACTCAGATAATTCTTCAGGAAGACATAACTTAAAATTTGTCCATCGTTCCACATAATGACGGAGCATCATTCCCCGATCTCCTCAATTAGTAGAAGACTTATGGGCCGTTTTTTTCCACCCGAAAACCAAGGCGTTTCGGTTCGAAACGATCGACGACGCGAGATCTGTCTCGTCTAACCTTGAAAGGAGCACGATCGCGTACCTCCAGGCTCAATTTACATTTCGTCAACGCCGGCTGTCGTTAGGCAGATGCGAGCGCAAATTGGATGCTCGGTGTCCCCCTTTTTTTTACTGATCACCTGCTTCCTACGTGCAATTACGACCGATTTCATCGGACTTTGAAAAGTGTCGCTCGATCACGAAGATCCTACTTGCACGTCGCGCGTGTAACGCCTGCGAACAATCCACGGATTCCCGGTATCGATCCCGGCCTCACTCGGAATCATCGTCGCAGCAATTTATCAACATGATCTTATACCGACTGAAATCGTTCTTTAATCATCGCTCGTCGATCGGGTGCCCGCGGCGATGGAAAGTGCGTGTTGCGCTGCAGTTTTCATCGGGGAGCTCTGCAAGTTTCTTTTCGTTTTAGTCCGGACTCGACGAAGGCCGAGTGATTAATAAATTGACGCGCTAATTTTGAACTTTATAAAACTTGTCCCTTAAAAAGAAAACGGGAACAGGTGAAATAATGCTCGGAAATGTGGTTCGAAATTTTCTGTGTACATTGACCGATAGCAATCTGTTGGGTTGGCTCGATTCTTTTTTAAAAATATTTATTTAGAATTAATCTGCAATGTAATTCTTACACCCCGTGCTTGAAAGTTCCACAATTTTTTATCATTTTTGACTTGTTGTTTCTTGAAACAACTCCTTTCTTTAAACGGAGAAGCCATTTTTACGCTGACCTCGTAGCACAAATAACTTCAGAATCATGATTAAACTCGTAAAGTAGAATATGTTGGAAATGTTCATTTTTATTCAATTTTATTTCTTATTTCGCGACATCTCGGGCGAATCAAATATTTTTCGTTTTTAATGTTCAATTAAATTGTATACCAACTACGAATTCATAATAGAAATTGGCGTTCTAAATTCTGACTTCTATTTTATTATGAAACAGACAATGATCTAATTCACCTTACAGTCAACCCTAGGAAATACAAGAATAAAGTAGAGACATTACATTTCATCATCATTACATAGTCTCATTACATTTACGTCTGTAGCAACGATTCATCGTTGTCGACTAAAAACTAGTCGTATTTATTTATTTATTATTGCTTTAAACCAAGTGGTTTATACAGCGAATACAGTATCATTATATTTGGTGTACATTAAATTGGTGTTACATTGTTTCTAAATGTTTACGGAACATGGTAACTAGTCGTATTTAATTAGCGTGACAATTGTTCATTCACGGGGAAATATCGATAGAAGAAAATAAGAGCTATCCAATGACGTGTAGCGCGTGCCGATCTGCAAATCTTCAGAGCTGCGAACAATGAAAAATAGATAAACTGTCGACTACGACCCGATGGACCGAACCAACATTTAAATATATCGATCGACAACGTTGATTGATGGTAAGGGAGCTCATAGAGGAGTACAGTTGTTAACGTCACATTCGAACGGCTTGAAAGCGCGAGCGCAGGAAGCTCCGGTGAACGGAAAGTGTCCTTGTTAGCGAAGCAATCGTTTATTGAATCATTGTAATTAGAGGTCATTGAATTTCATGAGGGGTAGCGTCGACATTTTGTCGGAAAGCCCGGTCGACGTCGTTTCAGAATCTGACAGGATTCACGGTACCCGGAAACTCTAATATTATCGTGCACCGTGCAATTTGATATAGGGTACCGGACAACATGGCGGTTACCGTAATTACACTCTGGTCGCATACGTGATAATGCCTACGTGTAACAAGACGTGCAAATGTTTCTTTTCCTCTCGAATACATGTATATACACTGCTGTTCACTCGAATAGCCTCGAATACTCCAAATAACAAATGAATGGCGTCGAGAAAGAATTCGATTCTCTTTCCGTAAATCATGATAGTAACAGGAATTTTTTCTCATGTGAGATAATTATATTGTGCCATTGTCGAGTCCAACTCGTATGCGTTCTAGCAAATTGGAGTCGGGCTTCGATATGCCTTCTCATTAACGCAGGTTTTCTTTGCATTTTCTTGGGTTTCATGTATGGAACACTTTGTACGACACGTCTAATAGTTGAAACTGACGCTTTTGTTCCAACTTCCTGTTTGACCTTCTTAAGGGAAACTGCTGCATTCGAAATTTTACGTAAAATTGATCTCCTTTCCCTGTCCGTTGTAGCTCGTTTTGTTCTCCCTTTATAATTTTTTCCATAATTTCCAGGGTTATTACAGAAATTATTCATTACTTTAGCACTCCTATTAATTCTTTTTCCACTTTCTCGGTATCAATATCCGTCTTCTTTTGAAACTTTAATTTTTCCAATTTCCTCAACAGTCAATGACTTTTTTAACATAGATGTGAAATGTAGACTCGTTGCGGATATGTCTTGTCTGATCTATCGCAAAGCGACAACTAACCGTGACTAAATAATGCGAGGCTATTCATGTGGAAGCATCTTATTTTTACAAACACAAAAGTTTCTTGCAAGTGTATATATCGATGTAAACATATATCGCTTACAAATTCATATTATAAACGAATTTAACTAATAAGCAAATATTTTGCCCACAATTCCTTTCTTTGATATGAACTTATATATATTTTCACCCGAGGTTAATCAAGTGAACAGCACTGTATGTATTATATATTAATGGCGAATAATAATGATTCGAATAATAATTCATCATTATTATTATTCGTAGCGAAGAATGTTTATTGGATCGAATGTTGAATGTTGAAAATAATGTTGAATGGATTCGAGAGATGCATACTCTTTGGTGTTGTGAGTTTTTTTGTAGGTAGACGCGTAGAAGAACATGAAGATCATCAGTTTTTTTTAAAATGAAATCGTATGTTTTTCCCTGCACCAATCGATGAAGCTTCATATTCTCTACAAAAAAGTATTAACCTATTAATATCGAAAAATCGTTAGTTAAGGAGATATTTAATTTTTAGTATTGTTACGAAATCACAACTCTCTTGATAATTGAGCTCTTCTTATTGATCGTAAAATGTTTGAATAAATTTAGAATAATTTTATCGGCGCTACGGTTTCGATCAAATTCTACACTATATAGCTATTTTGTAACACTCAAACGTTTTCGATTCGGATCGAGTGTTACAAAATACCTATATAGTGTAGAATTTGATCGAAACCGTAGCGCCGATAAAATTATTCTAAGTTTATTCTCTTGATAATGATACGAATTCAATGTGGCAACTATTTATTATATACACATAACCATATATATAAAATAAATATAGCCAATTTACAATGTGGACCAACGTCCAACAGGATGGATGTCCCGCACATTATGCAAGAATAACAAGAATTGCATTAAATCAAATATTTCCGAATCGTTGGATAGGACGAGATGATCCCATTCATTTTCCGGCAAGATTACCTTGATCATCATCAAGATTTAACACTCTTCGACTTTTTCTTGTGGGGTTACTTAAAAATAATGAGGCTCCGACTACAATTGCGGATACGAAAGATCGTATCATCACTGAATGCAATAACATATCACCAGTTCTATTGCATAATGCAAAACAATCGTTACTCTCTCGATTCAGAAAATGTCGCGAAGTAAACGGTCGCCACACGAGCACACACATTCAACCTTTTCTGTGAATAAAATCTTTACAACATTATTAAGAGAGTCGTTATTTCATAACAACACTAAAATTAAAATATCTTCGTAACTAATAGTTTTTCGATATCAATAGGTTAATACTTTTTTGTAGAGAATATGAAGCTTCGTCGATTGGTGCAGGAAAAAACATACGATTCCATCTACAAACAAAACTCACAACACCAAAGTATGCATTTCTCGAAACCATTCAACCTTATATAAATATTCTTCGCTACGAATAATAATAATGGCGAAAATCTAGGTAGTAATATCTGGTGAACCAAGGGTGGTTATATCAATCTTCTATCAATAAAGCTCTTTTTCACTGTTTAAACTTTTCCGGGATCTCCGTCTCGCTTAAATTAAACTTAAATAATAAACTTCATACCGCTGGACATGCGTGCTGGCGTTCCCGATCACAAGGCTTCGCACACAGGCGCGGCGGCCTGTTGGAATAGTAAATCATGCTTTATCGACTGTGGCAAGGGTTCTTCATCGTAAATAATATTATACGGTAATATATGGACTCGTGTAAACACCAGTAATTATTACCAAAGCGAACGTCGAGCTGTTTGCTGCGCAGCATCCATTTCGGTTGACAGATTCAAAAAGGTTAGGAAAAAGCAAACTGAATTTTTTACTGCTCACAGTACCTTCAACAGGTTCACTGCCACGTCGGTTATATAGTGACGGCTCTATCCCTTGACCAGCCTTAAAAATTACACTGCATTCTGCTGGAAATTTTTGGATGCACAGGAGTTAACACAATCTTTACATTTCTTTTTTATTCTACTTATTATAATTATTACTATGGCTTTAAATCTTAAAATAATGCTGAAACTGTTTTCTCTCGTTGGATTGGCATTTTCGCCCACTGTGCGACGGAGCGAACGACACGGAACCGCGACCCGAAAACCCCCTTAACCCGTTCTTCCGAGACTCGTTGGCATAAAACAGGAAATCTGAGCAAGTCTGGCAGCCGATTCGAAGGAAATATGAAAAGCCGGGAATCCGTTCGGTCGTTCCATAAATTCCGATGGCTCGTTTGTCCCCGGGGACTAACGCAATAGCCAATAGTCGAGGGTGGCCGGCGCGCGTCGCGTCGCAACGCAGTCCTCTTGCGCCGGCCACGTTGTTACTAATCTCGATCGCGGCCACTATAAATCGTTGGTTTCTCGCGAAATTTTTCGAATCGCCCGCGCCATTTACCGAGATCGGGGAATATCTTAGCATTATAAGGGCATACAGGCGATAAATCACGGCCGGCCTTAAAGTTTATCGCGCCGGGACGCCCTATCACGGCCGCGGAGCCACGACGATTAAGTTTTTGCAAGCGTTGGTGGTCCGAACGTCCCCGGGTAACACTTTCACGGGACACGCCGAGTGCCATGCCCGGTTCCTTCCCGGGTTCCCGAGAGATAGTTTCTCCGGCGACCAGGACGAATATTTACGGGCGTTTAGAAACCCTGGGTGTGGTTCGCCGCACACATAAACGGCGACCGCGGTCGCGGCCTGCCACGCCATGCCATGCAACGCCATGCAACCCAACGGCAGAAGCGAGCCACGCCGCACAAAATATCTAAATATCGATAACCGCTACGGTAATACGCGGTCGAGGACCTTGGCAGAAAATTCACAAGAGCTGCGACGAAAATCATTTGTCGGGACCTGAAAATAAGAATGGGCATTCCACAATTTTTACTCCCAAAGATTTCGGGTCTTTTGGAATTGTTTTTTCAACGTTAAATAACCATTGGTAGGGTCAGCAGGAGTCAGAATCGAAGTCACCAAATTGTAAGGTTGGTAACAACATGGGGTAAATAACAACCACGACGTTGTGAGCAGAGACCGATGATGATTAACCTGGTACCAGTTCGGCAATTCAGG
>CM052202.1:13240076-13292590 GCA_028455805.1 Lasioglossum figueresi
GACAGAGGTCCTCTCTGATGCGCAGCAAGTCTAGAGCCAATTTTAGTTCAGCTAGTTAGACGGGATGGCGCCTAGTCCGGACTGTCAACGTGGAATCATAGCAACAAACATATAAGGATATTAATAAAAAAAAAGAAAAAAAACGTGGAATCATAGCAAAACTGAAGCGTTAGGCCGATACATATGTATGTTTATCGGTGTTACCACAAAAAAAAACTTTTTTCTGCTCAGAGGTAGGTAACACTGATAAATACTCTAAAATCTGAAATTTACATGGGTGCCCTTCCCCCTTAAGACTTGCCTCCTACTCTATCTTTACCCTTCCACGACGCTATTTCCCCACGCTTCTGCCACGATCCGGCCACGTGACGTGTCTCGTATGTGTTGTGCATGTGTCCCAATGTCACGTGACTAATTCGATACTGGCAGAGAAGTCGTGCCAATTTCCCTAATCTGGGAACTCTGGTCAGAACACGTGACACTGGAAAAAACATTTAATCCTTGGACTGCGAGAGGCGTATATTTTGTACGCTCTCATAGGGTAATTAATTTATACAAAGGCGTATGTATACGCGTATACATATCACTGCAGCAATAATTGAATTATGTTGGTTATCCACGACGATTGCCACGCGAATATCGCGCAGCGAAACGTTTATGGCTTTCTTAGAGACCGCCGAGGTCGAAGGGTTAATAACTGTCTGACGACTTCGGGCATTTTCTCCATACACGCGTGATACTTCTTCGGGAATTGCTCGCTTATAATCTTTCGTTCGTAAAAATGGTATTAGTGAATGCAGTTATTATAGTATACGATTGACTGATGCATTCTAGTTGGAATTTACAGTACATCGATACTATTGGGTTGTTCGGAAAGTCATTTCTTTTTTTTTTTTTTTAAATGGAAGACAATTTTCGTATAATAAACAAATATTTTATTAAATTATATATTGGCCAGTCTGGTCCAATACCTTTTGCCATCTTTCTGGTAGTAGCATGATTCCATGCTCATAAAATTTTTGGTCTTTTCTGGCAAAAAACTGATCGAGGTGGTTTTTGACCTCCTCGTTTGAAGCGAAGGTTTTACCGTCTAAAAAATTTTTCAGTGACCGGAACAAATAATAATACGAAGGTGCCAGATCTGGAGAATATGGTGGGTGTGGCAATGTATTAGGGCTGTACCTTTTTCGAAGGAACGAAGGGACCTTCGAAGTTTCGAAGTCTTCAAATTCTTCGTAGTCTTCGAAGTCTTCGAAATTTCTAAATTTCGAAGTTTCAAAGTTTCGAAGTTTCGAAGCTTCGAAATTTCGCAATCTTATACCGTGTCATGATTTTTGATAAATAAAAATATTAACTGTCAGTCACCGGTGACTGACATTGAAGTTTCCGTTTGAGTTTTTCGTAATTAAATTATATTTAAAAAATTAAATTATAATTATTAAATTATACTTGCGCGAAGAAACAAGCGCAAATCCGAATGTGGATAGGTAAACTCTCCACCTACTACATATCTACCGTGGCCGTCATAATAATTTACTACGGAGGTTCGAAATTAAAAACTTTGATTTTCATCGCCTTCGAATTACCAGAAAGCTAACCTTCGAAATTTTCGAAGTTTCGGAGCTTCGACATTCGAAGCTTCGAAATCTTCGACCTCCGAAGTTTTTCAAATCGAAGCTTCGAAGCTTCGAAAGCTTCGACCTTCGAAGGAAAGTTACAGCCCTACATTGTATCCCATTTAAGCTGTAAAAGCTTTTGGCGAGTGACCAAACTTGTATGAGGTCTCGCATTATCTTGGTGGAACACTACACCTTTTCTGTTGATTAATTCAGGCCTTTTCTGTTCAAGTGCATCATTCAGTTTGTCCAGCTGATGACAGGAGACTTCCGAATTAAAAAAAAAGAACAAAAAAACAAAAAAAAATTTGCAAACCATTTCTGGCACTGGCGTACCGTCAACACATCTTCTCCATACACATCGGTTAATTTCTTTCTGTCTTGAATAGCATTTTTACCATTTCTATAGTAAAAAAGTAAAATATGACGAAAATGCTGCTTATTGCTCTCCATATTTAGAAGGGCACCAACCAAAAACTACTGTGTAGAATCAATTGGAATTTTTCACACGCAAGCCTTGCTATATCAGCTCTCAAAACATATAATGATTATGCCGCTTAAGTGTGAAGTTGGGTGCAAAAAAAATACAATTAAATCCTCTGTCGGGAAAAAACGAAATTACTTTCCGAACAACCCAATAATATTGCTTTTATATAGCCGCATACTTGATAGAGATGTACTCCCTTCGAAACAGAAGTGTAGCATATTTATTGATTTCTGTATTAGACTGCATATTTTAGCGTTGCCAACGCAGCTGCAAATGAAGATATTATTGCGCTCGCCGCGGACGCATTGATTTTATATGTTTGATTTACGAAGCTTCTTCTGCCGAAAGAAATCCATTGCTTCCCATGAGGTGCGGTGAAATATGAACCTCGTAAAAAGTTGAACTGTGAAGCAGCCGTGATTTATGCGATGGACGCGCAACAAACGTGACACTTTGCAATTACTTTGTCCGAGTTGCGAATTTCCTTTGGCAGTCAATTATTTCGTTCACAATTCACTTGTCCCTTTACCCGCCCCGAACCAAGCAGAGCTAACCTCGGCGGTCTCGATATACAGTTAGTCAAAAGTTAACAAATTTCCATGCTTTCGCTTCTTAAGTGAAAACATCTTTAGGCGCACCGTGTACACAAATGCTGGCCGGTGAATGAGTCTGATCCGTCACGCTCCGAGGTGAAACGCTATTCGGGTAAACACGGGAGAGCCGAGTTTAGCCGAGTTTAGCGAGAAACAGACAGGTGTGCAATCGCCATAGAAGTTTTCGCTTCGATCGTGCGGGCTTGTATGCACAGTATCGATCTGTTTTTCTATAATAAATTGTTTATATTATTTTATTGAATATTAGTTGTAGTCGCGCGTGTATGTAGTGGACATACAAACTCGATTATCCTAAGACTTACCAATAAGACTCGGTCGATCAAATTTTGTTTCGAAATTTATGTTTCTGCGGGGAATCACTTTCCACTCGCGTGAAATGTAATTCGGTCAGACTCTGTATGCTTTTTAAAATAACAACTTTGTTAAATTTGATCGACAGTCAATAGTTATAAAATTTATCAAGTTATGTTCCCACTGAAGCAACATTTAGCGAGTTTCTGTTGCATTTTACTTTTTTTATCGAATAAAAGAGGAAGAAGGCAACGAGAGACGACAAAAAGGTGCCCGGTGTTGCTTCAGTGTGGACACAGCTTTACGTTATCTGAGACATGGTAAGTTGTATGAGAGGTTGTGAATTACGACTCGAGATAGCTGAGAATCCATTCGAGCAGCTGATGCGTCAATAAATAATTTTTTAAAAACATGTCTACTCGCATATCGCCATTAACGCGTTAAAATGTGTAATGTTATTCCAATATGAAAAATACTATCAGAGTCATGAACACCGGCTAACAAGGAGATGTTACAGTGGTGCAGTCGTCGATGTTAATTAAACTTTTTTCGGTGAATCTACAGCAAAAATAAGCACATCCATGTCCGAGCATTATTGACAATACTCATTATTTATCAAGACAATTAACATTTAATTTCATGATATCCAGAAACTTCATTGATACGCTTCATTTCTTAATCGTATCGCAACAGCTATGATTGCGAGGGTGGTAGAGGTTACGTGTTCCTCATCCATCTTACGACTTTTTTTATATGGATTTTATAAATTTTTTTACTTTCAATTTTAAGTTTTAAGTTCATTTTTCTTTGTTTCCCTTTTCTTTACAAATGTTTTCTTCTCTCTTTCTTTCTAATATTGCTATTTATTTATTGGCGCGGTTGTCAATAGTGCAACTCGTTATTTATTTTGTGCAGCAGATGGACAGTTCGTAGGATGGTATGCTTCGTAAAACTATTTGAAACAAATATTTTGACCGGTATAAACATTTTATGAATGTTAATGAATTACAGCGACACTTTTCTGTTCTGATGTCATTCGAAAAGCAAACTTGGTTTCACCTTGGAAAAAATAAATCTGTCGGATATCAATATTGTTGCGTACCGAGAATACTGAAATGAGATAAAGCCCGAAAAAATTAAGATACGATTAAGAAAATAAGTATATCAAAGAATTTTTTGAATATCACAAAATTAAAGGTTAATTATCTTGATAAATAATAATCATTGTCAAAAACGCTCAGACATGGGTTAGCTTATTCTTGATCCGCCAGAAAATGTTTAGTTAAAATCGACGACGGAAACATAAAATTAAAGGTTAATTATCTTGATAAATAATAATCATTGTCAAAAACCCTCAGACGCGAGTCAGCTTATTCTTGATTCACCAGAAAATGTTTAGTTAAAATCGACGACGGAAATCATAAAATTAAAGGTTAATTATCTTGATAAATAATAAGCATTGTCAAAAACGTTCAGACATGAGTCAGCTTATTCTTGATTCACCAGAAAATGCTTAGTTAAAATCGTCGACGGAAATCATAAAAGTAAAGGTTAATTATCTTGATAAATAATAAGCATTGTCAAAAACGCTCAGACATGAGTCAGCTTATTTTTGATCCACCGGAAAAGTGTAAACAAAAAATCTTACATCGAGTGGAGTTTAACATTAGCTGAAACGAAGTGTGATATTGAACGAAACACGACCCTAGGCCAGCGAAGAGTTCGGATCAAGCTGGTGGAAAACGAAACGATCAGATGCTCGGTGATAAAAATTGGCGAAGAAGCGCGAGCCAGCGCAGCGCAGCGGAGAGTGCAGTGGCCGAAATTCGGCGAAGCCCGTTAGATCGACAGGTCTGCAGATGCAAGCGGGATGCAAGCGGGATCATCGTCCGGGTGGAAGTCGGCTCACGCTCCAGACGCCTCCTCCTTGGCGCTGGTCGTTCACCGTGCCGCAAAAACTGAGGCCATCCATCTCGGGCCCTGACAGCGCCCTTACGAATTCCAGGGACGTACGTGCCGTATAATTAGAACGTAAAAATTTACATTGCCTGCGAGAACCCGCGCCGGACTCTCTTCTCCTGAGCGTCGTCCTTTCCAGCGAAAACGAGCAACAGAAAGGGATCGACGGGAAGAGTGGAAAGGGGAAAGAAATAATACTTCGACCCAGAGAGAACGAGCACGACGAATGGGTGGTAAGAAACGGAGAAGTGAGAGAGAGGGAGAGAGGAGGAGAGGGAGAGAGAGGAAGAGAGAGCGGGAGAGAGAGAGGAAGAGAGAAAGCGAGAGAGAGAGTAAGAGAGAGGGAGAGAGGAAGAGAGGAAGGAGAGGGAGAGATGGAGAGAGAGACTATCGTTTTGCGCTGCGAGTAGTTTAAAGGATGTTGCGCTGCCGGCTCCCGTGTCCAGGGCCCCGTTCGAAATTCCACGGGACACAGCCCTGTCTAATTGAAACGTAAAAATGTAGCGTGCGTCTCGCGACCTCATCACCACGATTCCCATTCTGGCCGAGCGCATAATATAGATGTATTATTAAGGAACACCGGCGGCGGACCGCTCGTAAAATCCTCCAAGTTCCGGCACTGCTTCGGGGTTATCTGACGACCCGTGGCAGGTTCGCGGTGCATGCCGGGACAACCGACAGCTTTATTTCGCTGTTTGCTCGCGAATCCACGGCATGCAATCAGAAAATAGTAACTGGACTGCGGTGCTTTATGCAGAATGAAACTTGTTTCAGCTCCAGATGTGGGAGCGTTGATAAACATTTATATGTTTCTCTGATCGTTTTAACCCTGTGCCGAATGGAAGCCTATCAATCTCGGACAGCACCGTTCTTATAACTATATAATAAAAAAAAAGCTGGTGTTTAAGATCATATAGGATCATAGAGGGTGAGTCACTTAAGACGAGCCACCCGACAAACTTCTACATTTTTTGAGATAGGAAGAAATGTTTCAGACTACAGTTGTTTGGTTTCGAGGGGCCTATTACGTGTGTGTACGCATAATTTTTGTCAGGTGGAGGTGCTTAGGAGATTTAAAGGTCGACCTAGTTTTTTTCAATGGAATGACTATGAACGACTATATCGTTGAAATTGCCCCGCGAAGAACTACAATCGTAGGAGTTCAGAAATATGTAGTTGGATTTTAAAAAACTAAGTTGACCTCTGAAATCTCGTAAGTATTTCCACCTGAAACAAACAGTAGCGTACACCCCTAATGGGCCCATCGAAATCAAACAACTTTTGTAAATATTTCTTCCCATCTCGAAAAATGTAGAAGTTATTCAGGTGGCTTGTCCTACGTGACTTACCCTGTATACATATTGTAAGAGTAGAGATGTTTAAAATAACTATTCTTTATTAATGAGAATAACACGACTTCAATTAATATACAACAAGACACAATGCAACTGCTTCGCACGCCGAATAAACGTACAATCCTGTCGCTGTAATTCGTGTTCGTAGGCTGTATTCGTTAGCCGTTTGTCGTATTCGTACTCGTATTCGTATTCGTACTCGTACTCGTATCGTATCGTATCGTATCGTAGCAACGAGCTCTGTCGTGTGATCGTTTCAACGTGAAACTGTCCCCGCGGCGCGGACGCGTCCTTTTATATGTTCCGCGACAGAACATTCTAGATATTAATTAGTCGTTTACGTTTGTTTTTGATATGCCGCGGCGCTCACACATACACACACATTTGCACGCAGGAAAGTTCTAGAACCTCGATCAGATGTTTTCCGGCATTGATTAGGTTTGAACTCTCCTCGTCTACGCGTGTATCCTACACTTTGCATAAAAATTCGGAGTCCACTTGTCAGAACTTCAACGAACCATTTGTCGGAAACGTTTTCGATGATAGATAAAATATACTTTGAACATTTCACAATTGCTTAAGCCTCCTTTTTGATCTCCTTAATTTGAATCCGATCTGCAGTTGATGTATGCGTACGTAATAATTTTGTACGTAATTTTAATCTTGCATCTACACGGTATAAATAAATTGTATGTCGCGACTGAGTGGCATAGCGTGATTCTACACCGTCGGTTTGGCGGAAATTGATGTAAAATCGTATTCTATTCGTCGCAAGGATAAAAACTGCAAAAGGAACCTTCGGTTAAAACTTAATCGTTTTTTTTAAAATTGTGTATACGAACATATACACACGTATAAATAAAATCAGTTTGATAATTACCATAATTTGTTAAGAAAACGGTTGAGTTTTGACCCATGCTTTGCACTTTTTACCCTTGTGACGAGTAGAATAAGACGCAATAAAAAGAATTGTTGACCTTCTGACCTAGAAATTGATTTTCCTCTGAAGGGGGTGGACTCGTTTTTCCAGGATTGCAAATGTGCGGGAAGCGCCTTCCTATTTCTTGATAATGCAAAGATGGGGTTTTCCAGTAGTCAAAAGCGTTAGTCGAATAATTTGCATTGTTCGGAAGCATAAAGCTGCGTATGTAGCTATTTTCATAAAGCTGCGACAGCTATATGCTGCCAAATAAGGCAAATTACGTCTCGTAAACGTAAAAATAGGATTTTTGAGGGTGATTTCAGGCTAGATTGATCTTTTATCTAGCGCTTTTGAATACTCAAAAACCCCATCGTTGCATTATCGAGAAATGAGAAGGCGCATCGCGTACCCTTGCAATTCTAGAAACGAGTCTACCCCCTTAAACCGAGGATCTAGAACAGTGGTTCTTAACCGGTGTTCCGCGAGCTTTTTGTAAGTGTTCCGCGAAATTCCGCGAAATATATTAAATATATTTAACAATATATTTCCTGAAATATATTTATTTCTACGCGGGATGTTTTTGTTTCTTTCTTGGATCATTAATTTTGGTGTTCCGCAAATTTTTCATATAATCAAAAGTGTTCCCTGACTTCAAAAAGATTAAGAACCATTGGTCTAGAATCCCGTAAAAATAGGTGAGTGTAATTTCAAATAATAGGAAGATTAAATGAATTTATATGTAACTGTACATGTTTCTTACGACTTCGTAAAACCACTAAACAGAGAAATAAGTAGCTATTTGGTTAGTATGTCTCTCAATTAATGCAAACAATTTTTGTTTTGCACAAGTGATCCGCAGTCTAGCCGCGACATATAATGTCTTCGCACACTTTACAGTTGATCCAACAAATTTCTTCTGAAATTCCTAACTTTCAATGGCATCATGAATGTTATTTATTCCTGTTAATACGAATTACGTTCGATCTCTGGACAGGTCACCCTAATATCGCTACGAACACCGCGAGGGATTGGACGCGTTTTCAAATTTCGGGATTATGGTAGTTCGAACAATGCTGGCAACGGAAAGCCGATTCGTTTGCCGATCGTTACGGTGCTCGGCGATCGGGCAGCATCGGTCCCATCAACAGTCTAATCACCATGCACTGATTCTCGGCTTAATTCGCGAACGGGCGACGTGTAGTAGGCGTTGCTCGAGGCCCCGGCTACCAGTTCCACCGACTAGCCAGTAATCCTGGTCATGGTTAATCGTTAATTAACACGACGTGTTTTATGGCATCGTGCGTTCTGACCGGCTTTCGCCTCGTCATTTGATTTCTGACGAAGATTGGTCGATCGAATGACTGCCGGATGCCGATCGACAGGATATCCTGCCAGGTAAATTAGCCGGTCGGTAGCCAGTAGACAGACCACTGGAGCTGAGGACAGAAATTACTGTGAAAATGGAAGTTAATAACAACTCGCTGGTCTAATTGCTACCCGGGTCTCTACCTGTGCGTAGAACGCTCACGTAATTGTCCTACCAAAATGTATCCTGCGTCATAAGCTCGCCTATTCCACTGAATCCCTCGACTCGAAACTCTCCCGATCGATCTAACCATACTTTTCACACACACTTAACTATCAAATTCTACGATACAACAATTCAAAGTTTCGATCAGGTATAAAATAAATTTTTTTACTTTATTACCATTATCTTTTCTGTTCTTACGAAACTGTTCTAAAATGCTGTGGATGAATTAAAATTTTTATTTCACACATTTTCGTGCGAATAACAAATTTTCATCTTCTTCCAAGTGGATAAAAGCTCTAGTTCGATTGAAATACTGAATTAACGAAATTGTAGTGTTACTAATAATAATTATTAATCACTCTGATCGTTCATAAAAACGAAATAGCGAAGACTTGTGTGGAGCAAACAAAATATGCACTGTACGTATGAAAACAGAAAACAAGAGATGTACAGTTAAAAATTTATTTATATATTTAAAGTTGACAGCCTCATCGTTCAAGCCTGACAAATTTGAACATTCTGCCAATGCAGATTTAAATTCTGCGAAATCCAAGCGGTTCGAGTCTCGAAGATCGTGGTTAATGCTCCGAGTTTTCTGCGGATTTGCGGAATCCAGTTTTAGATGATAGTCGCCGCTTTTAATGTTTCACCAATTTCATAGTTACGGGCGGTAAAGCATACCCAATCACGCCGCCGGTTTGCGCATCGTGTTTATCTCCGTGCTAACTGTCTTCTTTTGGCATCAATATTTAACGAACACGCATTCCTGCATTCTAGAACTGGTCCTGGTCGCGTGTTTCTCTTGCGTTCCGCATCCGGAAGATTCGATTATCTCCAATTGCTATCTCGACTTGTAATGACGCCGATTAAAGAGCCCAAGTGTTACCGGTCTCGGAATAAAGTTCTTCGGGTAAATATATCGAACGCAGCAATTACGATGTAGGTATCGTTATTAGTAATTACAGGCTACCGACGATCGGTTCGATCTCTTTTCCCAAACGTTCCTTGCCACCGACTGAATTCCCCACCGACGAATAATCACGCCGCGTACACACACACTGGTCTACACGTTACAGTGGTATTTGTTCTGCGACGCTGTTCGCTCAGAACGAATTCCTTTCGACGCAGCGAGCGGTGTTTCAACCTTTGAATAGATAATAATTATTCGACTGCGGATGGCAAATTCTATGAAAGTGGGAACATGTAAAATCTTATTTTCAGTGGTAGTAGCCTTTATAGATTTGAAATAAAGAAAAATCATATTAAGGACTGCGTCTCCTAGACAGACGACACTCAGCCACCGCTTGACCATGTATACGTACGCGAGGATTGCAAGGGTCCGGGATTCAACTCCTGATTTCTTAATAATGCAAAGACGAGGTTTCATAGTAGTCAAAATCGCTAGATGAAAGAACAATCTAGGTGGCTATTTGCCTCAAAAATCCTATTTTTACGTTTACGACGCGTAATTCTCATTATCTTAATTCTCAGTCACGCGTGAGCGTCGTCTGTCTTGGTGACGCAGCCCTTAAACTCTATGGAATTTTATATTCTGACATTTTTTGAACATTTTTAGAAGCCATAAATACATAAAGATCTGCGGTCTAATAATTATAATACATATATTTTGTAGAGTAGTTTGACATTGATTATCTTTAACTGTGGATTTTACACATTTATGCCAAAAATTAACGTGTAAGATGTATGAAACAGGAACAGTATAAACAAAATTTCGTTAGATTTTATCACAAGGACAAAGGTAAGCGATGGTATACTAGACTTGGGCTCTCCAGAGATTTCTTGGTTTTTGTTAATAGATGTCGTGCCAATCACTATAATTTAAACGGTTCATTGGCAAGGGTTAACTTGCTAGCGGTGCTTGCCAATGCGGAGCAGAAGTCCAAGACCTAAATCGCGTTATATGGCTATGCCCAGACTATGAAAATGAACGTAATACATTAGAAACAAAGCTTCTCAAAGGCAAGTACTCTTTTTCCCTCTTTGTGTTGGTTCCTTCTTATGTAAACCTGATATAGAAGGTCTGAAAATAATTTATAATTTTGTGAAACAATGTTCCGTAAAAATTTAGAAACAATGTAACGCCAATTTAATGTAGACCAAATGTAATAATACTGTATTCGCTATATAAACCGCTTGGTATAAAGCAATAATAAATAATTAAACAAAATTTTATTTTCACGTTATTAAAATTTTTCGAGTAAGAGATCAATTTTTATTTACAGCCATTTGGTTTACAGATCACAGTACGATAAATATATTTTACTTTCACGCGAAGAATAATCTTAAATGTGTTCTTGCGGTTAGGAATCTAATTGTAAGTGTTCGTTAAAAAATTATTTTAATACAACGCGTCAGTGAATGGTTCTTATAATTCGACAGCACCTGATGTTTCTTACATCTGCTTCTGGAAATTCTAGGTGTAACTAGGCAACAGATCATTGTACAATTATAGTATGCATCCACTTGTAAAATAGTTTGGATAACAGATAACAGTAAGTCAAAGTGGATCACAATGGCGAAGATTTGTCGATGTTCAGAGCAGCGTAAATGTGACGAGAATATCGCCAGTAGGGAGCAGCCCGTTCGTGAAAAGCGAACAATAAAACGATCGGCCCGCTAACGACGCCCGCTATCAGATAAGCAAGAAGAACTTTATTATTCGCCGTTATGGATCGGTCCTCCCGCCAAAAATAAACAATAGTCACGCGTGTATCTCGCGGAAGATTATCGCCGCCAAAGGAACACAATGCAAGACATCAGATAAGAGCAGGAATGCATGAACCCTATGCATGATCCTTGATTATCGTACATCTTGCCAAAGATTTATCGTCTCTATCACGCTCAGGACTAACTTCTCAGGGAGCCTTCTTAGACGCTCGGCGAACAATGCGATCTTTGGGAATTTGTTCAAACTAAACTGCGAAACGTGTCGTCGTTCATAAACATTAAGGGACTGTAGTAAAGGTTGAGGCACTGTGTAAGTTGGGACAGTGATTTTTTCCACGTTAACGCACTCTCTGGAAACACCAATGTCATTGTTGTCGACTTTATTGCTGTTTACAATCAAACTTTTCACGAGCTAATGCTTCTAATGAAGCGACAAGTCGTGTTCAGTGTAGCTATGCCGAGCAAAGTCTAAAAAAGTGTACTAAAAAGATTTATTGTGTTTCTTACTAATTTGTTTCCAAGTAAAAATTCTTGAACTCTGATTGCTTGAATATATTAAATATATTTATTGGAAATTTAATGTTGTCTAAATGTGCAAAAAGTATTGTGCACTTAAGTATCGCGATGTGAATTTGTTTTTTGTAAAGGTTACGACACAAACTTTTTTTCTTTGTTTTGCGTATAGACGTCCTTTTTATGAATGGAAACTAGGTTTTTTTATTAAGGCAAGGACTGTGTCGAGACGACTAAAAAGCACATAATCTCGCGATATTAACACTAAAACTACCGAGCAGTGAGAGTGATTAGAATATTGTAGCTGACAGATACGACAAGGCTCTATTTACTTAGATTTCGTGCAATTTTTAATTCCCATGTATGTAACGTCATAATTTCAATAATTATAACGTTGAAAATGTACGACCAGTCATTTGACCAGCAGCGGTAGATTTAGTGTTACGAGAAAAACAAGCAAAAAGGCGCTGCTGCAAAGGAGATAGCCGCCAATAAAGAGAAAAAAGCGACACCGAAAGATACACCATCCAGAAAATCAAAACCATCACCAGCAAAACGAGCGAATCGGGTATTGTAATTTTCATCTGATTCTTTGGATTCATCTACTTCAGAAGATATAGATTCTTGTATTGTCTGAATGAAGAACATGCCAAAGAAGTTGAGTCGCTCAAATTCAATTGAATGCAACTCCTGCAAGAGATCTGTGCAATTGAAATGCGCTGATATGCCTGCAAGTTATTTCACATGCAAACATTGTGAAAGCGAATCAGATGATTAAGCCATTATTGAGTGAACAATGTTCTTTTTTCATCAAGCCATGATCTAAGAAATAAATACTCAATAAACATTAAATATATGGCGTTTTTACTTCATTTCAACACTTATTTTTCAGAGTTTCTGGGGTGTCCCAATTTATACGGCAAAATTCTTTTATTCAAAGAATATTGTCTTCAGAAAATTGGCTATTACTTTTTATCCGTTAACATTGTTATCGTACTTTATGCAGCGAAAACGTAACTGGCAGCTATACCTTTCCAACGGTGTAAATTTTGTTGCGTAATATTCATCCTATACAATTTTATACATAAAAACAAAACGTGTCCCAACCTTTACGACAGTCCCTTACAAATACACGGTTAGACCTTTAAAATTTCTTTATAATTGTACCAAACGATCTGATTCTTTATAATCAATTAGAAGCATTGGTTTACGAAATGATATGCCAAAAAGATTTTCCAAATAATTATAATATACAAGGTTACATGCAAAAATAAAAAGGCATTTTTCAAAACTTTTTTGTATGGCCCTTTAAAAAAAATTTAAAAAATGTTTTTCAGATCTATAGTGATTACACACATGCTGAAAATTTCATCGAAATCGATTAACATAGACACGAGCTACAAGCAGTTAAACATGCTGAAAATCGTAGTTTTACACGACTTTTGATTAGTTTCTGCTCAAAATCCACAGAATCTTTCGATTCGCGCCGTTTTATCCTGCGTCAATCGATTTCGATGAAATTTTCAGTATGTGTAACTACCATAGATCTACAAAACATATTTCTAAAATTTTCATTAAAGGCCCAAATAAAAAAGTTTAAGAAAATGCTTAAGAAAATTATAATTTTTGGAAAATCTTTTTTGCGCAACATTTAGTAAACCGATGCTTCCAATTGCTTACAAAACATCAGGTCGTTTGGTACAATTATAAAAAATTCATTCTAGTTTAAAGGGCGTACGAATACTTTTTACACTCACTCTATTTCAATGAAACAAAAATTTTTTGGATACTTTCCGGTTCGCAAAAATTGAATTTCGCGAATATCGAGTTTATTCGGACGTCGATAAAATGTTTATAATAGGTGTACGATAAGCTCGATGCGAATCGGATAAAGAGAAACTTGATGGTAATCGATAGAAGTAGCATGATTACAGTTTTTAGCTGGGTAGTCGCCTTGTAAATCTGAAATCGAGCAGGCTCTAGCCTAGAAGACGGCGGTGAACGTGCACGCGAAAGGTTATTACTATTGTGAGAATACAACGCAAAACATCAGATAAAGTTCACGGTGCACAGGCACGTGTGATCCGCGATTATCCGGCATCTCATCTTAGATTCGCTATCTTCGTTAGCAATGTAATCCAAAGCTCCACTTTAAGAGTTATCGCCACAATGGGGCGCTTAAGGTCATTGTTTCCCTTGTAAATTAATCTCCGCTGTTACAGCATCCACGCGGAGCGTTCGTCGATCGGATCTATTTTACAGTTTTAATTGGCCGTTTAATTCGAGCGACAGCGTCACGGCTTATTAAAATTCATTTACGGCGCTTTCACGGCGCGAACGCATCATCGGATTAGACTCCCGATCGAGCGGCTTAGCATTCCCTGCCCGGCCGGAGCGATGCGTCGTGATTGCACGCGTGCATTCGATGCATCTTCGATCCCCCCGAGAAATCAATATCATTGCGCGAGCATATAATGCTGCGTTTTGATGAATAGCTTATTCCGAGGGCGTGGTCCGTGATCTTTGATTATCTCGGCGAAGATGCATCGGAGATTCGCTCGCGCAGAAACAATAAAACAATTTGTCCGATACATTTCGAAAATATTATTTATCTCGGCAGACTCATCGCTCCGAGTCCGATGGATATTGTTTCGCGAGAGAAATCGGCGGTACCAGCGACCGGCGAATTTTTCTCTTTTCGCGTTCATGTGTCTCCCACACGCGCCCACGTGCCGACAGCATTTTCGACGATCGCGAAGCCCGATAGCACGGTTTTCTATTCAATTACGACTTCCACGAATGATCGTGTGAAGCGAGCGCACTGAAAACACAACAGGTTTACGTCACAGTGACATTAAGAAGACATGCAGACGGCTCCGGTCGAGAGTCTCAGCGATCCCCGATGCTTCTCATAAAAGTGCTCGACTCGGAGAAGAATTTTTCATGCGCATCGGTCCGACAGAATGTTTATTTCACGAAAAATAGAATATTTTTGTTTCATATGTCACGCAGTTGACGTTGGTGTACCCAGCTGACATCATCGATTGTCAGAGTCCATTTTGGGCACGATCAAATGACAACCGGATCGAAATGCAGTGAAACTTAGAACACGTTCCACGGACGCATTTAAACGTAACTCCCATGAAACCTGTTCCATATAATTACGCCATTAGGACCTCTTTAGAGTCCATTTAAAGTCATAATCACTCGATGAAGAGGACCGGTCCCCTGGCGCGCTTTCTCGCCGCGATTTCACCGTGTTCCTCTTTTTCTTGGCTCCTCGAGTCGAACGACGAGAGGACCACGTTGCCAGAAATCTTCGTACAATAATAGAACCGCCGTAAATCACCGGACAATGCTAGACCAGACAGCGGGTCTGCCTTCTATTCCTCTTTATGCTTGCATTCGCATAAACACGTTGGCACAAATCGATCTAACATTTCTTGAAGATGCGTCCGCGACAGAAGAAAAGAGATTACAAAATTATTTCTGGTAAATTGAACCACCATGGATCCGAAGAATAAGGCTTCGTTTCAGTGTCATCGGATAAGGACTTGTATCTAGCGATGGGCATACAATACCCTGTCTTTCAAGTTTTCGTACAAAGTTTTTCGATTTTGCTTCCTCAACGAACCGTGCGCGCCGATCGTGCTGTTCATTGCATCGCGGATTTGTTCGACCACCTAGCTTCTGGATTCGAAGACGACTCGATAGAAACCGTTGCTTTTAACCCTTTGCAGTCGGAGCTATTAGGTCGTCCCATAAGTTCGTGCCGTTTTTCGAGCGGTTGCACGTGTTAATTTTCTAAACATACCTTTAAGTTTGTTTTAGGTATTTTCAGAACATCTGACATCTCCTCAACCGATAAACCTCGTGATTTCTGTACAAGGTCTCGAATTTTATCTTCGTCTGTCTGCGAAGGACCCCAGGAATGTTTCTAGTCTTCTAAACAAAAATTCCCACCTTTAAAACGTTCAAACCAGTTCCTACAGGTACGAGATGAAAACGCACTTTCTCCGTAAACAGCACATATATTGTTCGTGGCGATTGTTACTTCAGTTCCTTTCCGAACTTCATATAACATGAGATGTTCGGAAATGGATACGCATTTCGTTCATGATTTTTCACTGCTAGGAATCACTGTGTTCGCTATTTCACGATCTTATACCCACGAAAACCTTTTCTAGACTGTTGACCCAACCAGCTACGCTTCAAGTGCATCGGTCCCTTATCGCCGTAAAGTTTATAAATCGGCGCGTGAAATGTATATACAAAAGTCGGCACGAACTTATGGGATGACCTAATGTTTTAACTCGAAAATTAAACATTTCTTCCGACCTAAAATAATTCCATTCTACAGGGTGAGTCGCGAAGCGTGATCAGCTTAGATTACTCTGTTGCTAGCGGTTCGATCGCAAATTTTTTTAGCTGAAATAACATGGTTCGAGGAAAGCTTTAAGCTGTTTGCACCAAATTGCTTGTCAACCCCTTTCTTCCAGGGTTATCAAAGTCACCTTTAGTTTTGTATATGTAAACCTACAATTTATTTACGCCCATCTATTAGGAGATACTGAGAGGTATTCGGTTCTACAGGGCGTCCCACAAAGGTTGTCGGAAATAGAAAGGGCTGATTCGCGAAGTGTTTCTAAGCAGCACTTTCCTTTGCCAATTCGCAACGTCGTGTTTAGCGGGACTTATTCTTGTTATTTTTATAAAATAATTGTTGCCCGGTCAATACATTGTATCTAGCGATGGATATACGATACTCTGTCTTGCATGTTTTCGAACAAATCAATCACCACAGAGCTTCGAATCGATTCGATATTTATTCGAAATCAGAAATTCTTGGAGCTCCTGAAAGTCTTGAAAATTTTAAAAGTCGTGATAATCTTAATAAATACTTTTTAATAATATTGGTACGTTCATACCGTCATTCATCCCGATGCTGACGTGACGTAATTATTGTTTCTTGATTGATGTAACATATTTCAAGAGTTTCAATGCTTACAAACCTTCCAAAGTTTTAAAAGGCTTCCGAGATTTTCAAGACAACGAAGACCCCCGAAATGTCCAAGTGCTGCAACAGTTCTAAGGTTCGAATTATGTTGCAAGCGATTCGAATTTTTGTGTCGTGGATATCGAATCGAAGCGATTCAAAGTGATTCAGATCCCATCGCTACTCGTATCCCTCTCTACTCTTCCTCTTCTACTACGCTATTCTCCATGCTTCCGCCATAGCCTGGTCACGTGACGCTCGTTTCGTCTCTGTCGTGCATGTGTCCCACTGTCGCGTCACTAATCCGGTACTAGCATAGAGAGAGTACCCGTATTCCCCTCAATTCGAGTCGATTCCCCTGATCCGGCGACACTGCTCGCGCCATACAATTTGACGTTACGTCCTTGGACTGGACTTCACAAAAAAGTATTAATAAACAGGCTTCTGTGTTCACAGCTGAATGTGTTGCCATTGATGATGCTTTGGACTTTGCTGTGACCAATAAGAATTATAACTTCATTGTTTTTACTGATGCGTTAAGTGTTCTTTCTAGCCTCGGTTCTACTAAAGTGGATATCAAAACTAACCCCTATATCTTCAATATTAAAGAGAAATATAATTCTTTCAACCATGATAATGTGCTTGGTTCCATAAAGTTCTACTGGATTCCGTCCCATATTGGGATTGCTGGTAACGAAAGAGCTGATCTCCTAGCTAAGGAGGCTTCATCCTTTAGCGCTCCTTGTATTTCCTACATTCCTTTCACCGATTGCTTTGAGTCTTTCTTCAAAATTATGTTGCACAACGCTATTGCCTCTATAAAGGCTGATGATCTTCTTAAGGGCAAAACCTATTTGTTCGTGATCGTAGTATAAAATCATTTCGCGTTGCCGGACATCCGTCCTCAAAACCCCGAATTCCGCCAAATCCATTGGATTGCACATCTGGTGACCATACCGAGTCTTAAAACCTATCACCATTTCGAGACCCTCGTAAAATACTCCCAACCGAGTGTCACACCCGGTAAAAATCCGTCACCAACCTTTTTGTAATTGCTTTATTGCCAGGTCAAGGGTCGCAAGACCCAAACCATATACTTGGCCGCCTGGAGCGGTCCCCGAATCTCATTACCAGCTAACTAACAATTTCCCCACCATAGCTTCTTCAACAATTTCCCTCCACCTTTTCCACGCCTTTCCTGCACCCCTCTACTATCCATCTTTTCCAATCACATTCGATTTCTTTGGGATTTTCTTCGTTTTTTCGACGCCTCCACTTTTCCCCCACCTCTGCCGTTTTCAGAATGCGAGACTTCTTAAAGGCGAAGACAGCCGACTTAGAGAGAAGCTTTCGAACGGCGTGTTCAGCGAGAACAACGAATACTCACCAACCAAGATTTCTGTTAAATTAGTTGTACCAAAGTCCAAGTTACAATATTGAAATATATATTCCTGTTTTCCAAACAGTTTTCAACTTACTATCCTACGCCCGTAACACGTCGTGGGAATTCGCGTTTGTCGTGTCGTCGGAATTATCCGGGTGAAGATTTACGACCTTCATTGACGAGATCAGTCAGCAAGACTTCGCGAGTATGAACACTATTTTCAGTATTACTTTAATGAAAATCGACTTCCTTGGTTTTCACAGTTAAACTTATCCCGTTCAACTATTGTCGGTATAAACAGGTGTAGATCCGACCACTATCATCTGGCCTTTCCTTTGGCTCACATTGGATTTATCGATGATCCCGAGTGTAGCTGCAGGGAGGGAGACGAATCCCTGAACCACGTTTTATGGCAGTGCAACCTGTACGACGAGGAAAGGCTCAAATTAATGAATGATCTCAATAAATTAAACTTCCAGCTTCCAATGGATGTCGCAATACTGATAGCCAAACCTAATATCAAGGCATGTCACTACATGTTGTCATTTTTTAAGAGCTGCGGTCTTAAAGTTTAAGTTCATTAATATTTTAATTTTTTTTTTTTTTTTCTCTTCTATACTGTTCCAATTAATCATATGTTTGCATTATAATATTTGTGTATTTCTAGTAATCCTATTCTGTTTTGTAATTTTTATATTCTGTTCTGTATGTAGCGTTTTTCAGTTTTGTGATCAGTTGTTCTTCAATGTTGAAATAAATCTCATATGAGATTTTCTATAATAAAAAAAAAAAAAAAAATTTGACGTTAGATTCTTCCACCGACGCGGCGCGGCGTTCCGGGCACGTTTTCGGGAAATGGATCGAACGCGAACTAAAATGAACTTTTACAGGAGACGGAGATATTAATTAAATATGAGTACGCAGTCTGATAATCACGGTGTGATTATCGAATGATCAGTATCATCGCGGGAAGCCCGTTGAAAAGCGAACGGGGCGAAATGAATTCGCGCGATACACGTGAAAGAAGAGCGGCGAGTGGAAATAACAAAAGGAACAAGAAAACAAAGAAACGCAAAATACCGCGATCCCTTTCATTTGGTTTTAATAAGGGCCGAGAGGTGGGGGATAAAAATGAAAATCCGTAAAATGAAAATGGCTGGCGAATGGAGAACGAAAAAACGCGTGGCAGTTGCCGAGTCGCGAGATCAATGGATAAAAGGGTTGTGAAATGCGAAAGGAGGACAGAGCATAGGGAATCAAACGACGAAGAGAGAGAGAGAGGGGGAGAGAGGGAGAGAGAGACCGACAGTGAAATAGATACGGAGGGAGGCCGTGCTGTTTGTTAATTGGTGGCGCTAATTAGCGCCGAGGCGACGTCTCGAAAGTCCGGTCCCTGTATATACCTGCGTGTTTTACATGGCACAGAGGAGCGATGTGGCCACGAACGAAATTTCCACGTTAATAACACTCCGTGTAATACAGAGGCGGTCCTGCAGGTATTACAGCATAAACGCGCAATTGAAAACGTTGTTCTAACCGGTACGGATCCACAGGCGTAATTAGTCATTCGGGCTGCTTCCGGCCGGCGATCTTTCACTTGTTCGCGATCGGCGACGCCGATCGGACAACCGAGTAATTAGCTTTCTGCGAGTCAGAAAGAAACGAACAGAAAGGAACAGCCGAAGAAAGGAAAAGAGAGAAGATCCGACGCGGCCTCTCGTAATCACGAGCACCGCGATAATGTCCCGCGTCGTCCGGGTCTTATCATCGATCCATCGTCCACCATGATTAATTAGTATTAATTAATTAACAGATCGACCATGCGCCAGCACTCCGAGCACCGTGTATATTCAAATTTCGAGGCCCCTTTGCCGATACCACCAGCCCCGATCGTCTCCGAAGCCGGATCAAACGAAACTTGTATCTAGCAGATCAAAGCTGCCTTCCGTCCCATTTATTACGGTAAAACTATCAAACACATGGAAAATCTGATAGGAACCAGTCATTGTATACGTCTCTAGGTATGCAAAGATATTTTTTTAATTTAATTTCTTTGACAACGTTTAGTCGTATTCATAAAAATACTTTGCCAATGAACAACAAATTTTTCATTGGTATACATTCGGTACGCCTAACGTTGTAATTCGTGCAATTTTCAAATTGAATTTCAATTTTACAGCTAGCTAACAATTCAATTTGAACTCTTCCTGAATATAATTCGATCACGGTAAGCTCAATTTTCATTTCTCCTTGCTATGCAAAATTGAGAACATTCCGAATGCACGGTGGAAAGTATATGTTTCAAAGTGTTGTATCAAAGGTTTTGTAGCCGCACGGCAAAAAAATCGCAAAGTTCAGCTAGAGCATCCAGAGTGTGAGTTAGCTTATCGAATCGCGGGTCTTTTCAAATGGCAACCGCGTTTTAAACGCTGCATAGTTGGTTTTCTATGGCAGAAAAGGTGGCTTCCGGGAGTTCGAAAGGTAAGTGCCACGATCGGAGCGCAACGGTTTCGATCGGTCAAAAGTGAAACGCGTTGCTCGGATTCGGAGCACGCTGCATCAACGATCGCGATCGCCTTGTCGCCAGACTTTGTCGGCTCGACGACCTTTGCTCGACATCGTGATAAATATATTAACCGAGCCCCGTGTGGTTCGTGAGCGACGATGACTCAGTTGGTTCGCGGCATTGTCGAGCCGTGGCCGTTTTTTTTCTCTCGCTGGAAAACGGGCTGCCGACCACGGGGCTACATACATTTGCTTTCAAGCAACACGTGTTGTTCCGGCCGCGAAAGGAGCTCGCCGATCGTGATTCATCTCGCCGGTACAAATCGACTACCGTTAAATCAAACGTCCCTGCGAGCCGCGATTCAGCCGCGATTCAGCCGCGTGCAATTGACCAATACCGTGCAGATATGGTTCGTATCTCGCGCTCTTTCACCGTGCCAACCAGCGCGCCGGCGATTTCGAATCTCGCTTTGTCGTAAACCTCTCGCGGAACGGCCGTGTTTCGCCCGATACAGCAAGATCACCGGAGACCTATTCCAGCTCTAATTTGTCGCGTTGGAAAGTTCGATCGTTTCACTACTATTACTACGAATTAGATGTACGGTAGAGCCGAAGTTAGCCGAGTTCGGAAAATAGAATTGTTCGAATAAAATTACTTATTTCATACAAAAGTACTGCGTATAAAATGTGTGTGCACATACAAGTATGGCTTGGTGTGCGGTACCTACAGTACATCAATCAGTACCGCCACACTGGTTTCAAGAATTGGGAATAGCGACGATGCGACAGTGCTTCGAATAATCGAGGTCCGGATAATTAACACTCTACCGCAATGGTTCCTAACCTTTTTGAAGTCAGGGAACACTTGATTATACGAAAAATTTTCGGAACACCGAAATTAATAATCCAAAAAACAAACAAAAACATCTCGCGTAGGAATAAATATATTTTAGAAAATATATTATTAAATATATCTAATACATTTCGCGAAATTTCGCGGAACACTTGCAAAAGGCTCGCGGAACAGCGATTAAGAACCACTGCTCTACTGTATTGTCCTAATGATTAATGTTCTCAAACGATTAAAATATAGAGTTGGACTCATGGTGAAGATTTCGAATAGAATTTTCTAGATATGTATATTCTTAATTTACGTTAAACCAAAATACTATGCTGGTATGCGAATGTAGAGTAAACATACATTTCCTTCGTCCCATGGAATACCAATGCAGTTCTAATTGTAGCGGTTGCAAAACAAATAAGGCCAAGGAATGCGAAAAGAATTGTTGTGAGAAAATCATGAAACTGATTTACACGTTTCCGTGCTCGCGCTGATGGTTAAAAATATTCCTGTTTCTAAGCGCACGTGTGTCCTAGCAGCGGTAGAGGATCGGTATCAAAATGGTTGGCCACGTCGTTGCCGGGGGCCGCATTTCTCGGTCTTTATGACTGCTCTGTATGACATTTACGCCTTGACAAAAATATAAATCAGGCGAGAGAGATCCGATCGTGGTTGTCGACACACCCGCGCGGCCAGAGATCGTCGGGGTCTGAAGCAGCTTCCCGGACGAGCCCCAGAAAAACGAGCGGAGAGCCGTGACTCGTTAACGTGGCTCGGTTATCTATCCTATTCCCTCCAGAAAATCTCCGTGTTGTATCTTCGAAGGAACGACCTCGTGGCCAAGTAAAGAAGTGATCGCGGCAAACGTAGACCGCGACCGGGTTGTTGTTGGTGTGTACGTGGCAGCGTGGACTCGCTCCCACGGTATCTTTATTTCAATCGTTATCTTAAGTGTTCATTAAACGTCCAGTTACCGGTGGTAGAGATACAATTACAATAGGCAGCCGGCACACAACCCCGGGGGCAGCATAGGCTTGCACCACCAGCCACGGCTCTGATATTTAGAAGAAACAAGGGGCATTCTGGTTAGCTGAGGCAACCGGATAGCAGATCATCGATCGCGATATCGTTCGCCTCGGCCTTCTTCGAGTCTCGAATACCTCTTTATTTGCCCGTCGATAGATCACACGCTTTCAATTTGCGGCTTGTACCTCATAACTCAGCACGTTCGTTCCTTGCATATTTAATAACGCTCTCTCGCGCCTCTATCTCTCCTTCTCTCCCGGAGAAAACAATCAACCAGCACCACTGTGCGACCCCTGATCATTTTTTCGCCTCCTGAAGTACTTGCCGAAAACAATTCCGAAACGAACGACTTATACCTGAAAATCTCAACAACAAATATTGTGCGATTGTCTCACCGATCAACAGACTGCGGATCTTATGGGGCCGCGGTGCAAGCGTGGGGAATAGCGTCGTAGAAGGGGAAGGTAGAGTGGGGACACAAGAGTCTTGCCCTGGTCATCTCACCGCAGTACCTTGTAATTGTTGCAGAGTATTTTTATTTTGCGTGCAGATCCGCAATTTCCCAGGAGCGAAGCTCTTTTCACCTTCTCGTCTTCTTCTTCCCGATCGAACGATCGGAGCTACCTGCCGCGAAGAAATTCTGGAGCTAAGATGGCGACCGAAAGTGGACACGTGCCAAGCGTAAACGAGATGAAGACGCACGGAAAATCGCGCGAGGATAAATAGAGATCTTCGATTGAAAACAGAAGTCGGACGGATCACGATCTCCATTCCAAGTACTACCTCCTCCGGTCAGAGCAACACGCGTTGCTCTTAAATCTCCGGCTGGGTTCACATGTGCGAGCGCATTTGCATATTATAACGATATCGATATAGAGGCACGTTAATACCGCTGTCGCGGCGCTCGACGTACAAGCCGGGCACACCTGCGCTCACGTTTGCGCGGCCCTCCGGCTCCGGCATCCGGCGATTGTCCGTTCTCTTCGGCCTTCTTCGTTCCACTCTTGTCTGCCACCCCTTTTTCGTCATTTCGAGATCTCCGCACGTTTCCTACGCGAACCCCACGATTGTTAACTTCTTTGAACAAGCTGGCGCATGCACGCGAATCCTCTCGCGCAGGGACGCTGCTTTCCTCGACCCTTTCTTGACCCTGATGATGCCACGTATGTGTTCCAGTTATGTTCCCCGTTCTCTGCGAGACATTGTGCGTCGCGTGTACGAGTTATTTCGTGTTCTTCTAATTTATTTGAGTATACAGGGTGTTCGGGTCGTCCACTTGAAAAGCGAGGACAACATTAGAAGAAGCTACCAATGTATTGGGTTGTTCGGAAAGTAATTTCGTTTTTTTTTTGTGAAAATGAAAGACAATTTTCGTATAATGAACAAATATTTTATTAAATTATATGTTGGCCAGTCTGGTCCAATACCTTTTGCCATCTTTCTGGTAGTAGCATGATTCCACGCTCATAAAATTTTTGGTCTTTGCTGGCAAAAAACTGATCGAGGTGGTTTTTGACCTCCTCGTTTGAAGCGCAGTTTTACCGTCTAAAAAATTTTGCAGTGACCGGAACAAATAATAATCCGAAGGTCCCAGATCTGGAGAATATGGTGGGTGTGGCACTGTATTAGGGCTGTAACTTTTTCGAAGGAACGAAGGGACCTTCGAAGTTTCGAAGTCTTCGAATTCTTCGTAGTCTTCGTAGTCTTCGAAATTTCTAAATTTCGAAGTTTCAAAGTTTCGAAGTATCGAAGCTTCGAAATTTCGCAATCTTATACCGTGTCACGATTTTTGATAAATGAAAATATTAACTGTCAGTCACCGGTGACTGACATTGAAGTTTCCGTTTGAGTTTTTCGTAATTAAATTATATTTAAAAAATTAAATTATAATTATTAAATTATATTTGCGCGAAGAAACAAGCGCAAATCCGAATGTGGATAGGTAAACTCTCCACCTACCACATATCTACCGTGGCCGTCATAATAATTTACTACGGAGGTTCGAAATTAAAAACTTTGATTTTCATCGCCTTCGAATTACCAGAAAGCTAACCTTCGAAATTTTCGAAGTTTCGGAGCTTCGACAATTCGAAGCTTCGAAAGCTTCGACCTTCGAAGGAAAGTTACAGCCCTACATTGTATCCCATTTAAGCTGTAAAAGCTTTTGGCGAGTGACCAAACTTGTATGAGGTCTCGCATTATCTTGGTGGAACACTACACCTTTTCTGTTGATTAATTCAGGCCTTTTCGAAGACTTCCGAATTAAGAAAAAAGAACAAAAAAACAAAAACAAAAATTTGCAAACCAGTTCTGGCACTGGTGTACTGTCAACACATCTTCTTCATACACATCGGTTAATTTTGTTCTGGCTTGAATAGTATTTTTACCTTTTCTATAGAAAACAAGTAAAATATGACGAAAATGCTGCTTATTGCTCTCCATATTTAAAAGGGCACCATCCAAAAACTACTGCGTAGAATCAATTGGACTTTTTCACACGCAAGCCTTGCTATATCAGCTCTCAAAACATATAATGATTATGCGGCTCAAGTGTGAAGTTGGGTGCAAAAAATACAATTAAATCCTCTGTCGGGAAAAAACGAAATTACTTTCCGAACAACCCAATAATTAATAGAACCGGAATATCCATTTATGCATAAGGACGTCATATTGAACGTCAGTGTAGCCACGTCAATAAAGTATACTTCTGTATAAATATACTTATTGCGTATAAATATTAATTGTGTATATACTTGTACATATGTATACTTTTGTATGTACTTGCGTATATACGATTTCCTCTATTTCTGACCTTGTATGACCTTGGAGGTCATTGTATCGTATGTAAACAAATTTGTGTTAACAAACCATTTTATACGATATACAAAATATATGTATAGCATTCAATTTAAAAGATCGAAGGTCACCTACGTTTCTAAACAATAGAGCAAATACGAAACAATTACATAAGCCATTACGTTACTTGTATGAAACGGTATTACTTTTATCTCGTTCATTTTTCTCTAATATTTATTATTTGCAAGAGAGAGAACAGTACTACTAATAAGAATAATACTGCTGCCTCAGATTAGTAGCTATGATAATAAATAACTGGCAAATGTCTCATTGAAGGGCGTATTTGCTTGGAAGGGCCTCGAAAGTTGTGAATCTTAGAAATTTTTTTGTACCACGAAGGAAACATTGTACAACGTTAATCGATACACCAAGGATGCACAACCAGTACAACCAGGATGCAGACTTTCAATTGGTCGATGGGATAACTGTTTCGAAACTCTTTCAAATCGCCATAAACCGAAGACACAGCAACCGTTCGACATTTTCGCGAGCGGTCCGCGAGTATCGCTCGCGATTTACGAGTACCAGCGGCCAGAGCAATGATTTATCGTCGACGCGTTATACATACTGATAAGTTTACGACAATGCACGATCGTCGATAGGATTTTTTCACGGCCGAGAGGGGAATGCTTGTAAACTCCGATACATGTTTTAATGTCGCAGCTGTAGTATCACCACAAATTGCCAGGTTGATTTCCTACGAGCTACAGGTCGCCCGAAGAATATAATAGAGAAACGATTGGGTCTCGTGGTCAACAATGGCCAATTGAGACATACACGGGCTACGATAAACGATAACTGATACACCGGCGCTCTGGTGTACTGCAAAATTTTCACCGTCGAGCTTTGTTGCACTCACACGACTTTGTCTCTGTACTCGAAGACATCAACGATGCTATCTGGGTAATTGCTATTGTCATTCTTTCTGTAGACGTGCAATTTATTACTGGAAATTCTAAATCACAAATCGGGAGATTGAAGTTCATTTGTTCGAAATGATTAGACCGCGGATTTTTATGCATTTACGAAGACGTTAACTGGGTGAAATATAAACCAGTGAAATATTATATATAAAAAATATGAAAACATTGTTACGTTGTCTTCAACGTAAAAAAACTATTAAGGAGTGAAATGCACTTTTATTTACCTACTGCTACCCACAATCCAGAGTTGTGCTAATTCAAATACATTGTTATTGAATTACGCAATTGAATTGCATTTTATTTCAATTATACAGTAATTCAAGAAAGTCGTAACTGAATTACATAATTCAAATCCTTCAATTAATTCAATTACTAATTATTTCGATCAGATGTGTAATTGAAATACAATATAATTAAAATACAGCTCTCCAAATTATAGCCTAGAACTTTGAAGAAGTGCGATATATTTTCATGTTTTTCTGTTCTATACTTGTTTGCTGTATATTCGGCGTATTTTCTATTCCTCGTCCTCGTAATTCATAATTAATGTAATATAATTACAAAGTATTTTATAATTGCACTCCAATTCCAATTACGAACTACATTGTAATTTAATTGAATGTAGATCTGAATTATAAATTACAATATAACTTTGTAAATATAATTCCTGGAGTAATTCAATTGTGATTCTGCACAGCTCTGCCACAATCGAAGCAGAATATTTTTATTTTGCATAAAGATTCGCAGTCTATTAATTATACAATCATACCGTACTATAGTATTTATCATCCTGTTGACTGTTGCTGATAAAACTGTTATCAATTGCTGTGTGTCTCGTCACGCGCTTTCATGTGTTATAAAAAAATATACAGCATTCGAAAAAATTGAAGTTCACCTTCGTATCTAACAAAATAGTACAAACACAAAAAAATCACATACGCCATCGTGTTACGTATAAAACACAGTACTACTTTTTCCTCTTTCATTCTTTTCTAATATTTACTATTTACAAGAAAAACTCTGGCTAGCAATAGCGTGAACACCCTGTATATTACAACAGAATAAAGACACCGCAGGATGACAGAAAATTTTCGAATATAACACTTACGTTTTATTAATTTCCTTTACTGAAGCAGAACTTGATAAACAATGCGAAAATTGCCATTTCTGTCTGTATCTGCAATCGAAAGCAAAGATCTGCATATGCATAACAATTGACAACAGTTTTATCAGCAACAATCAACAGGATTATAAATACTATACTACCGTGTCATTGTATAAGTAATAGACTGCGAATCTTTATGCAAAATATAAATATTCTGCATCGATTGTGGGAAGCAGTAGGTAAATAAAAGTTCATTTCAATGCTTAATGGTCTTTTTACGTTGAAGACAACGCTTACGAAAAAAAACGCTGGCTACTAATAGCGTGAACACCCTATATATTCTTGCAAGCAATACGATCAGCAGACTGAAAAGTAAAATGTAATTGCATGGTGACCAATCCAATGTTACAATTCTTTGCCCCTCCGATAGACTAAAACGAAGGAACAGAATTGCAAAACAAGAATTACACGAGGAAGATATCGAGGTACTAAAAAGAAAAATGTAAAGACATTGTAGCCAGATCTAACGTTGTAATTCGAACTTGCTCTTCGGTGCTGGAGAAGGAGGTGCTGGAGAGCCTAATTCCGGCATCCTGGGCCAGGCTATCGACTCACGAAATAAGGTTCAGTTACCGAGGAAATCCAGGTAGAAAGAGGAGGCCGCTCTCCGATGCACCTAAAGGTAATCCGTGGTTGTGACAAGCCCTTTGGCAGTGGCGCTTCGCAGCGGGTCGTCGATCAGGGTGGCTTCATAGCCGGAGCCTGGAGCCGGAGGGTTGGTTAACCAACCGATACCCTATTTGGCGGATCGCAGCGGGCAATCGGTATCGAGCAACAAAAGCCAAAACTGCGAGGCATTAGTCAAACATCACCACGCTGTAAACTAAACCCGTTGCGTGCTCTCTTTCTCTGTCCCTCCAACATTTCGTTAACCTCTCTCAATCCCGAAGAGAATGAGAGAGATAGAGAGAGAGAGGGAATGAGAGAAAGCGATCGTTCACCCTCCACGTTCGATTGCCGATACTTCCTTCGCCCGTTGGAAACAGACCAGAATCTGACCACCTGGTAGTGCCAAGAGGATGAAGCCATCAATAATCTACGATCGACTAATGCCCGTTCTCTCCGCACACACACGTCGATGCATACACGCGCGCGTCATGATACAAACAGCATCTGGGCTTGCAAACGCGAATTATCGAGCCCTCAGTCCCGGGAGGAGTGACGTGAGAACGGGACAAAAAGCCGGAGAGAACTCCTGGGAGGGATGAATGGGACGAGAGGAGGAGAAAAAACGAGCTGCACGCCAGATAGTAACGAAGGGAGACGCGCATCATCTACGGAGAACGCGTGCATATTACGCCCGGCTCGGCCCGCGGCCCGCGGCCCCCTCGCAACCATAAATCTCGCCGCGCGAGCATGCTACGCGTTTCGACGACTTACTCCTGTGCCTTCGATCTGTTCTGTGTCAGAGATTTTTACCGATCCCGTGCAACCGGCCCGGTCGGTATCGAGCCACTCGATCCATCATCGGGCCCGCGAAAATGCAAGGTGTGCTCCAAAAGCTACGAGACTTTGCTTCGAACTAAGTGCACGGTTAAATTTAACTGACTCGGAAATGGTGTTGCTTCCATTTATTCGTACCCGACCATATTCCAAGGCGCCGCATTTCTAACCTAGTCGAAGAATTAATTCAGTGTACTAAAACTGTTGAAGGAAGAAAGACATTTTTAAATAGAATATTTTGATTTATTTATTATTGCTTTGAAGCAACCGGTTTATACAGGGTGAGTCACCCAACGTTTGCACCTCAAATATCTTTGTTGTTTCTAAAGATACGTGAAATATGGTAAGGACAAAGTTGAATGGTACAATAGGGCTAACACGATGCCAGAAAAAATTTTGTTTTTATGCCATTTTTTTTAGAGATATCAAGGTCACCTTGACTTTTTTAAATGGAACCCCCCTTTTTTAAACACCTACAACGATAGTCCCTTTCATTAGAAATTCAGTGACTATAATTATTCCAAGGTCATTCAAGGTCAAGGACAGAAAAAACGTATAAAACTAAAATATGGAAGCAGAATACCTGTATTTTATAAATGTTCGAAACGATGGCCGTCTACGTCGATACGTTGTTGTAAACGAGCTCCGAAGGAATGTTGAACTCTGATAAGTACATCCGAGGTGATATTTTCGTACATGCCACCATAAAAAGAAATCCAGTGGATTTAAATCAGGCGAACGTGCTGGTCATGAAACAGTTCCGCCTCGTCCAATCCATCGGTTTGGAAATCGAGAATCCAACGTTCCTCTTGCTACTCGTGCATAACGAGCAGGAGAACCGTCATGTTGGTACCACATATCATAGCGACTTTGTAAAGGGACATCTTCTAACAAAATTGGCAGATCTTCTTGCAAAATTGAGCGTATTTCTGTCCCGTCATCGTTCCGTTAACGAAATATGGGCCAATTACTTTGTCGTTCAAAATACCACACCACACGTTTACGCTCCGTTGTCTTTGACGATCAATTTCTCGCATCCAGTGCGGATTATCCACAGATCAATAATGGGCGTTCCGTAGATTAATTGAGCCATGATCAGCGAATGTTGCTTCGTCCGTAAACAAGACATTAGAAAAAAATGAATGATTTTGAAGCAATCCCCATTGACAAAAGTTAATTCTGTTTTGAAAATCATTCCCGTGCAATTCTTGATGGAGCGATACGTGGAACGGATGAAATTTATGTCGGACCAGAATTCGTATTACGCTACTTTGACTTATGCCTGCTTCCCGGGCAATTTTTCTCGTACTCGCGTCAGGATTGACAGCTATAGCTGCTAAAATATTAATTTCATTGTCTTCGTTAGTCGTGGTATTCTTCCGTTTGTGCTGTCTCGCATGTACACTTCTAGTACTTCGGAACAACCTGTACGTATTAATGAAAGTCTGTCTAGAAGGAGTGTTTCGTTCGGGGTACCTATCTTCGTAATGTAATCGGGCCTGCACTGCATTTTGTCTACATTCACGGTAAATCGTGATCGTATCACACTTTTCAGTCATCGAATGAGACATAGCGGAATAGCGTTTGGAAACATACCGATAGTAAATAAGAATGCCGAATAACAATAACATTGAAGGACCTTGGTATGGTTACTTTAACTACGACCATAGTATGTTTACTATTTGCTACAAGTCTCAACCGTGATAAACGTATTCTACTATCATATTCTAAATCTTATACGTTTTCTCTGTCTGTGACCTTGAACGACCTTGGAATAGTTATAGTCACTGAATTCCGAATGAAAAGGACTATCGTTGTAGATGTTTAAAAAAGGGTGGTTCCATTTAAAAAAGTCAAGGTGACCTTGATATCTCTAAAACAAATAACATAAAAACAAAATTTTTTTTGGCATCGTGTCAGCCCCATTGTACCATTCAACTTTGTCCTTACCGTATTTTACGTATCTTTGGAAACAACAAAGATATTTGAGGTGCAAACGTTAGGTGACTCACCCTGTATAGCGAACACAGTATTATTACATTTGGTTTACATGAAATTCGTGTTACATTGTTTCTAAATTTTTACATTGTTTCTATTGGATTGGCAAAAAGAAATATAAGCCAATTTTTTTTATTCAAGAAATGAACTTTAATCGATAAAATATTTTTCATTTTGTTCGATGATCTTCTACCATCTTTCCGGTAGCTTCATAAATCCGCGCTTATAAAAATTCTCGTCCTTATCGGCAAGAAACTGATACAAGTGCGATTTCAGGTCATCATCGTTAGCGAATGTTTTACCATTCAAAGAGTTTTGCAAACTTTGGAATAAATGGTGTTCTGATGGTGCAATGTTCGGTCTATATGGTGGATCTGACATCACTTTCCAACCAAGCTCCAATAATGTTTTACGTGTTATCGTAGATGCGTGTGGCAAAACACAATGGTAAAACATTCGCTGATGACGAGGATCTGAAATCGCACTTGGATCAGTTTTTTGCCGATAAGGACCAGAAGTTTCATGAGCGCGGAATTACGAAGAAAGCCAGATAGATGGTAAAAGATCATCGAACAAAATGGAAAATATTTTGTTGATTGCTTGAGCAAAAAAATTCGGTATTATTGCACTTTAAAACACCAAAATTAATTTCTTGCCAACTGGGTTGTATGTCAGGTTTACATAAGAAGGAACTAACGCAAAGAGGGAAACAGTACTTGCGTTTGAGAAGCTTTGTTTCTAATGTATTATGTTCGTTTTTATTGTCTTGGCATTGCGATATAATATGATTTAGGTCTTGGACTTCTACTCCGCATTGGCAAACACCGTTAGCTATAAAGTTAATCCTTGCCAATGAACCGTTTAGATTATAGTGATTGGCACGACATCTATTAACAAAAACTAAAAAATGGAGACTCTTCTGGAGAGTCCAAGTCCAGTATACCATGGCTTACCTTTGTCCTTGTGATAAAAACTAACGTAGTTGGCACCTTTAACTAGGCCTTGCTCTTTGATCAGGATCGCAGAATTGTACAGGAATGTTGAGCTATTCCAACAAATACCTTCAGAAATGTTCGTTCACATTTTAAGAATCGTCTGTATTATTGTTTAGAAAAAACGGAGAACATTTTGAAAATTTGATATAGTTATAAATAAATTACAAACTTTCTCGCAGTATAAGTATGACTCGCTCTACTTCTCTTTAAATATCTCCGAAACAAGTACGCAGATTTAAAAAAGTATCGTACGAAAATTGCTGGTCTTTTCACGTACAATAAGATCCCATCATAAAAAATATAGGTTTCCAATTGAAAAACAAAGTTGACCTTCGTATGACCTTGAAAACGCCACCCAAATAAAAAACTGATACTGCCCCCCTCTTTTTCCCTCGAAATCCTTGGACACGTGTTTTACACCTTTTTAATATCTTTCATACTTTTCGAGAACACCCTGTATACAGGGTGAGGCAATAACTATGACCACTTTGAATATTGCCGTTATTTGTAATAATATGAGATAATGTTGTTTCTACAAAACTTACACGGTGTAGAGGGGGGCATATTGTGACATAAACATTTTCTGCGTGGATGCATGCATCTACTTTCTGTGTCATGAATCGATAGATTATCGAATTCTGAGTAAAAATGTATTGACCTCCATATGTCCTAAATCTAATAGTTAACGAGATATTTTTTTTTTTATTAAGCATCTCAGATCTCTACGTAAGAGTGTAATTGAAAAACTAGAAAAAATACAATTCAGTGCAATAAGAAAGACTATGGGTTACAGAATTTCTACGCCCATAAACATATTGGTGGCTGAGTCCGGTTTACCGTTGATTCATGAACGTATGAAACACTTATGTTACTGTTACTTAAGTAAAATATTATCAAACAAGAACTCGTCAAGCTTAACGAGATATTATCGAAATAATTTTCTTTCTTCTATGGATAATATCTCGTTAACTATTAGGTTTAGGACATATGAAGGTCAATACATTTTTACTCAGAATTCGATAATCCATCGATGCATGACACAGAAAGTAGATCTTTCTATTTAAAAAACTCAAGGTGACCTTGAAATCTCCTCTATGCATCCATCCACACAGAAAATGTTTATGTCACAATATACCCCCCTCTACACCGTGTAAGTTTTGTAAAAACATTTTCTCATATTACTACAAATAACGGCAATATTCAAAGTGGTCAGAGTTATTGCCTCATCCTGTATAGTATAATATACATAGAATAGAATATATACAGCCGATGCAGAAGATTTTTGAAGTGAAAATTTCTTTATTCGCACTGCGTGCACAATTGCTGGGCAGTGAATGAGTCCGATCCGTCACGCTTCGAGGTGAAACGCTATAGAAGTGACGGAGAAACGGACAGGTGTGCAATCGCCATAGAAGTTTTCACTTCGGCCGTGCGATCTTATGTGCACAGTATTTGTATGTTTTTTTCATTTTTATTGTATAGTCCCCGACAGAAAGATGGCACATCACGAAAATTCAATGTTTTCATCAGTTGGACATAATAAATCTAGTCTTTCTTGGTACTTATACATTTTTATTACAAAATAAATTACAGTACAAACAATGAAATTAAAGAAAATGTCCGTTTGTTTATGGAAATAAGAAAACAACAAAAATCGGTACGACAAAATTATGGCACATATACAAAAAAAAAGGTAATTTACGTACATAAAATATATAACAATGTGTTTAATACTTTGCGTGGCCTCCCTTATTTTCCAGAATAGCCAACATGCGTTTCGGAAGCGACTTAAAGAGTTTTTTAATATATTTTGGCCGTATTTTTGTCCATTTTTGTTCGATGCACGTTTTTAAATCTGCAAGGCTTTGGAATTGTCTTCCGCCTTCGTAACCATGTCTTGCTAGTTGTGCCCAACAATTTTCAATTATGTTGAGAACTGGCGATCTCACTGGCCACTTCAAGACACTAATTTTGTTTTGTTCAAAGTACCGCTTAACAGATTTTTCGGTACGCACGCTTGCATTATCCTGCTGAAATGTAAAATTTTCCCCGGAAATTGTCTGTCCGAATTTAGTTAATTGTTCGTCTATCAACTCTATATAAATTTTGCTGTTCATAGTTTTCTTAATAAATTTTACTTCGGTCGCTCCTCGATAACCAATTCCGGCCCAAAGCATTACCCCTCCGTCACCTATGTGTCCGCGGCTTAATATTCTTTTTTCTTTCCGCAGATCGTAAAAATAGTGTGCGAAACCATCCGGCCCATCTAGATTGAACCTTTTTTCATCGCCAAATATAACACGACACCATTTTTTTCTCCAATGTATGTGCTCTTGTGCAAATTTCAGACGCTCCGATTTATGCTGAACGGTTAAAGGTGGTTTTTTCTCAATTTCATTCGAACTAAGTGCGGACATTCTTTTATTATCCTTTGCACATTACGTACATTTGTATGTACGCCAGCTGCTTTAGCGATTTGTCGCGATGTTCCCGAAGAATTCGAAGCTTCTTTCAAAATTGCACGTTTTCCGCGATCGCTTACTGCTTTCGGTCGACCGGAACTCTTTTCTTTACCGTACATTTTGGTATTTTTTAATAAATTATACACCACCTTTCTGCTTCGATGTATAATACGTACAATTTTTGAAACCGAGTAATTCTCTTTATGCAATGTCAAAATCGTTTTTATTTCAACATCGGATAAAGATTTTCCACTACCCATAGTGTAATTTCAATAGAAGATAATAAGAAATACGTACAATATTTAATGCACGGTAAGATAGTACACGATACAAACATATGACGGTCTAGTGTTAACTGCGGAGAAAGAATTTTAAGACTGTGCCATCATTTCCGTCGGTGACCCCGGTTCTTTACATTTAGACTAGAATCTGTAACCTCCGCTTAACTCCGTCGGTGTAAGTAACCTTAAAGCTCCACCGAAATATATACACGGAGAGAAATGTATCAAATTTCATCACAGTTTTCAGAAATAGCAATATACGAGCGTGCCATCTTTTTGTCGCGGACTGTATTCTAATATCTAACTGGTGGAACATTGTTAAAGTGCGCTACTGTATAAAGGCCAGAAACGAGATTCGATAAGTTTAAATTCCTACCGATTGTCAGCGTGCTAGCGTGTTGACTCAACGTCGCCATTTTTCAGCACCATAGCCGGACACGTGCTCCATTCTATATATGTATGCAGCGGCCGATATTAGCCAGCCAATTTGTGCTTTACATTGTTCACGAGCGTCACGAACGTGTAATTAACGTGTGTCGAGGCGTGGGTTGGAATATCATTAGTGGCAACGAGTCTCTATGAATTAGAATAAATCCGGCGTGTCAACTGATTTATTCGAATTCTTGCGACACGGATTTAGAGATAACCTAACCCAGGCTGCAGCAAGAACTATGCGCCACTAACAAACGTTCTGCTTTCTTTCATTGTGTGGTCGCTTTAGTTCCTTCTCTGTGTCGCGCTGACCGTTGTTCATAAGAAACATCTTCCGCTGCAAGTGCTGTAACTATTATTCATATTTTGAAGCACGTCTTCACTGGTTTAATTAGTTTAAGTGGGTTCACTCGTCATTTAGGAGATTGCTCTATAAATACTTAATTTTGAGAGCTGAGGAGACTGCAGCTTGTTCTTCATGCCAGAAATTAAAATTGCATTATGGTTTCATTTTATGCTTTAGGTCGACGACTTAATCTTTAGTCGTAATCTCACTGGATGAAAATTTGTAAATTTGATAGATATCGATAATTAAAACATATATTTGTAAAAAAAATGCACGTGAAGTTATAATATCGAGAAAAAATAAAATAATAATCATACACTAAATAAGCCATGGTTTAGCATGTCATAGCACGATTATTATGTTTGGGCTCGTCCGAACATTTTAAGGACGTTGTGTTGCTTTTACAGATAGGAATTATCTTCTTCACATTATTATTGTTGAACGTTAAACTTGTGACAATTTCTTTCCTACGTTTTCTAATTTCCTGAGTTGTACATCCGATGCTGTATCGAATTCATTTTATTTGCAGAAGTCTCCTAATGTTTCCACTGAAACGAAAAACTTGCAAATAATGTCCAGCATGCTACTACAAAAATTAAGTGTACACGCAATTGTAAAACAATCGTACAGGAATAAATGATTTTACAGTAAGATATAAAAATGAGTAAATTCTCATCTGACGAGTGCACGAGGGTTTTTGGAAGTGGAAGCGAGCCTCGAGCCGAGTACATAATTGGCAAAAATAAATATTTAACTGTGTCTTAGCCACGGGAAATCTTCCGTTTGGCTCGGGCTATAAAAATAGCGATTTGCATAAAGAGAATTTTGGAGTCGGATGGTGAAATATTTTGCGAGAGCGGCGCGGTGGTGCACGTGACATCCATTCCCATGCGCTGCGCGCAATTACGAAACAATTTATGAAGACGAGCGTGCGGAGCAAGTAATGGCGGAGTCCGAAGTAAGCAATTATCCAATTAAGTTTTTTGGAAATTCAGCCCGGTGGTGGTGAATTCCATGCGAGTGGCTGGTCGAGTGGCGCGGCGTAGGCAGACCGCGGTTGAAATCTAGACACGTATGGTTGCTCGCGTTACATTACCATACTTGTCACAGGCTCGTCGCATTATATTCGGTCGGTGCGCCGAGTTTTCCCTACTTGGCGACTTCCGGTCTAGTCAACAAAGTCCTGTCCTTCCTAACAGGGCTGTCAGTGGAGCTCCGCAAATTTAATTCGTGCCGATCGTGACCCCCGATAATGTTCCGCCTCTTAGGGGCCCCGCTAACTGAAACGAGAATCGCTCTCCATCGTGCTTATCAAAAAAGAAAAAACCGTTTTCTGTTTCTGAACAATGGCTTCCTCTTCCGAGTTGAGCCCCGATGATGACCTTTCACCGATGTGGCAACCCGGTTGCAAATATCTGATTCCTGCGGACCTGGCTCACTCGCTTCAATTTCGCAACCGCGGCCGGATCAGATTAGGCTGCGAGTCTACTCACTTTGACGACTTCAGAACATCAGTCTTGCTGTCTTACATCCTGAGACTAGGGCAACTGTACCGATTACTGCGATATCGCGCTACCATCGTACTTTATTTTTAAATTATTCCTAATTCGTCATGAAATGCATTCTACGTGGAATATTAGCATTTTATGGTAGAATGATGTGTTCTGAATACAAAAAAATTGATGGCCCTCAAAACCTAATACAACGTAAGAAAATAAAAAATAAAATCGACGTGATTTTATTGATTCGTGCGTTTATTCGTGCTTCTCAAATAAACATTCGGTGCGGAAATTTTTACGTGACACGAACATGCTTTGTTGTCTCTTATTAAAACATTCTCCTGGGAAGCATTTATGATAGTATGGAATTTTCAATTTTCTATACAATTTAGGAAAATAATATATTAGTTTGTTGCAGAGAAATAAAAAAATATTAGAGCATTGCTGCAGGTCTTGAAATGGAACACTTATTGTGCGTTGCATCATCTTGTACGCAACCACTATTTGCGCCTGCAAAAGATTTTGATGTATTCTCTAAAGATTGTTGAGTTAAAAATTTATATAACTCACAGTTTTGTTTATAAAAATTCCCAATCTTTCGATCCTCAAAATTGGTAAACTGACGCATTATTTTGTCCGAAAGAAAGTGATTGTGTCAGAAAATAATTGGTTAATAAACCAGATAGTAATATTCGGCTCAAAATAAATGTGGTTTCGTTTCGTTTGATGCACGGAGTACGACGTTATGGACACAGTGCCCTAATCCATTTCTAATTCTGTTTGTCCGTAAGAAGAGTGTACCGATCGATCTTTCTTGGTTAAATATACCCATGATGTAATTCTACGAAGAGCTAATGCTGTCGAACTTTCCTGGTGTGCTTCATTTCAGACTAACGAAGCCTTTTACTCAGAACTCCTGACCTCCGGCGACGTAGTCGCCCTAACACATCCAATAATCCGGTTAACGGCTCGTTTCCGATTTTATTTTCACTTTCATGTTTTCTTTTCCATGTTCGAGCAGTAATTGACTTGGTACACGCAGGTAAAAAATTGATGGTGGAGAACTGAAGCACTGAACGTCGTGAATACATTTTTTTGAAATTATTACACGTGTTATCGTATCAGTACACGTTATCATTCTTTTTATAGGAACGATAATTATTAAACATTGTCACAAAAATCAAAGTGAAGCTATGTATACTAATGGAATTAATTCTGTACGCTTTTAAATTTTTACTTAAATTTTGCATTTATTCAAATTATTTAATATATAATCATTGTTTTCTAATTTCAGGGCGTCGCTTATATAAAAATATCAGTAAAAAGACCATTTACAGCCATATTTTTAGTATACAGTAAAAATTACAACTTCAACACGTTTCGAGGTATTCGAAGCCATTTTAGTCATTATTCACACTTTTAACAAATTTACTAAGGTCCTCACTTCTGAAAACACAATGCCAGACTGAAACAATGATTAAATTGTTTTGTAAAGACCATCAAGGCCTTCCTGATTGGTTGTTACAATGAACCCACGCATCCTGTGATTGGCTATTCACATCATGCGTCGTTTCGTGTTGCCAGGCGCAAAAACACAAATAACAACACAGTTTAGATTTTTTAAAATTAAAGTTTTAAAACATTTACAAACCGAATCGTATGAAAATATTAAGTATAAACATTATAGATTACAATAAAAATATTACGGTATAAATTTAGCATAGCAAAATATACATTTTCTGCACAAATATGTAATAAAGAATATTTTTATTCAAAGTGTACCCAGAATTAATTCCACCGGTGTGTGTACACGTATACTCTTTTTAAAAATTACTAGATGCATCTGTTCTTTGATATTTACTGTGGAAAATCAAATTGTTTTTACTAGAAAAGTCGATAGATTGAAAGAATGACTGATCGAAAGAAGATCTATCGCGGATAATTAGATTGGAAACAGACTATTATTCTATTTAATGAAAACGTCGATAACGAAAGAATTGCTGGACAGATAAAAGTCATAAATACATGTCTCTTTTAATTTTCACATATTTCCACCCTTTTGTATATTCACTGTGCAAAATCAAATGAGATAGGTACAAAGCCTATTAATCTTTTCATTGGAAAAATCGATAAGCCGCACGAATGGCAGAACTGTCAGAGAAATAAAAATGATCAATTCATTTTTTCAAAATCGAGGAATATTTCCACTCTTTGGTATCTATTGTGAAAAAATCAAGTTGAATTCAAATACTATGGAGAAATCTGTAAATCGGAAGAATAACAGAGTTGCTAGAAAAATAAGATTGGAAAAACACTCTAGAAAAAACAAATTGGCCAGAAAGAGTATTGTTCCATTTATAGTGAACGTCGATAAAGACATCAAAGTGGTAAATGCATTTTTCAAATATTAAAATATATGATACGTCCAATCATTGATATATCTACCGTGGAAAATCAAGTTCGACAAAAGACCATTCATTACAAAATCCTGAAAATTAGGGGAATAATATGTTGGGTTGGCAAGAAAGTAATTTCGGTGTTTTAAGGTGAAATGAAACCGAATTTTTTTATTCAAGCAATGAACTTTAATCAATAAAATATTTTCCATTGCGTTCGATGATCTTTTGCCATCTTTTTGGTAGCTTTATAATTCCGCGCTTATAAAAATGCTGGTCCTTATCGGCAAGAAACTGATCCAGGTGCGATTTCAGGTCATCATCATCAGTGAATGTTTTACCATTGTGTTTTGCGACACGCATCTTTGATAACACGTAAGAAATTATTGGAGCTTGGTTGGGAAGTGATGTCGCATCCACCAAATAGCCCGGACACTGCACCATCAGATTTCCATTTATTCCGAAGTTTACAAAACTCTTTGAGTAGTAAAACATTCGCTAACGATGATGACCTGAAATCGCACTTGGATCAGTTTCTTGCCGATAAAAACCAGTCGCTCTTTTATAAGCGCGGAATTATCAACCTATCAGAAAGATGGCAGAAGATCATCGAACACAATGGAAAATATTTTCTCGATTAAAGTTCACCTTAAAGTATCGAAATTACTTTCTTGTCAACCCAATACTTGCCCGGGGAATAAAAATGGTGAATTTTTTATTGGTAAACCAGGCGACGAAGCATAAGGAAAAGAATGTGGCTGACTCAATCGGCAGTGGACGGACACCGTTGCGTTTTGCAAACCGCGCCTGACCATCGCATCGTCCAGATAGGCGGATAGTCGGCTTACGCGTACTCTCGTGTCTGATAATCCGGTTAACGGGTGGACTCCTCTGTTTTATCCTAATGAGAACAACAGCCGCGCCTGATACGAGCCTCTCGGGAATCGGTGGCTAGGACTGATGAAGATGAAGGTAGCAAAGGCTAAAAAGGAGAGGCGAAAGGGGTCGTTAAACTCGTCCCAGATGAAAAAAGAGGGTCATAGACGCAGGAGACAGAGATAGAGAGTGAGAGTGACAGAGATAGAGAGTGTGAGAGAGAGAAAGAGAGAGATAGAGAGAGTCACGGGGCCTGCACGACACTGGACAGTGGCCGATACACTAATTTAATTAACAGGAAATGGACGCGCCGTCTGCCAGGATCTATGCAGCCGCGTAGGACACGTGCGTGTGCCACGGCATTAATGCATGGACACGTTCGCGATCCGAATGGGGACGAAGACAGCAAGGGAGAGGCCAGAAGGCACAGGCCGATCTTGTTCTCTGTTTGCACGAGCCCCTACGATCCTTTGTGATAAAATCTGCGGAATCAACGATAATGAGACACCAACCAAATTGGAATAGAATGCGTTTCCGTGAAACACCGCCACGCTACTGTCACGACACCGGTACGCGTCGCGCTCTGTGCGATAAGTATTTCTGTGATCCAGAGGGACAACGGTGAATTTTGATGACAGCGAAGATAACCGCGATATGCGAATCAATAGTATGGTGTCTATTTAATCAGAAAATGGAAGTGTCCTTTTCAAGAATTGCCTGCAATCGTCTACTAATAACACTCATGCCGATATTTTTCGACGTGCACTGTTAATAAATTGTTACTAACTATTGTTTAAATTGTTCTCTTATCTTATTCTCGACCCTCCGACCCTTGGTACGTTCACGATTTTTCTGTTCTTTCCAAACGCCACTTTGCGTTAGGTTTCTAAACCTTCATAATAATTAACATGTAATTTAACTTTCATTTCGAACTATAACTAAATTTCTAACAATTTATACAATGTTTATATATCTTTTATCTAAGCCATTTCTGATAAATCATCATAGCTATCATTTTTTATTTATATTCTTACTTCCATGACTAACTATATCAATGTAAAGAGTAGATATCGAAATGATTTTTCCAATGTTGTTTCCATCGATTGATCTATATTTATCAGCATATCATTCACATGACAGCTGATACGCGATTCTGATGACGAATCTAGTTCTTTGTCTTGCGTATAACTGTAGAATAATATTAAAAATATACACGACGATCAGCATTAAATTGAACACTATATTTGTTATTGGTAGAGAAGCTAACTGTTTAAAAGGAGTTTGTGTTTTCTAAGTGTATAAAATTCAACAGAGAGAAGCAGTTGGTTCGTTCGATATTCTGCTCGATGCTCGAAGTAGTCACGATGACACGCTGAATTCTCAACGTGACAGTGTGTACAAAGGATTACCAGCGAGACAGAGCGATTTATTTTGACGCAACTAACCGGTAGTTACCAGGTTGATCAAAATACTGCGGCGATGGTCCCCTACGAAACGATCGTATCGTTATCTGCGATCGACAGGAAGAAATTACTCAGGAGGATGACAGTGTGGTAGACGCTCAACGCCGAGTTTACTATTATATTTATCAAGGTTACGTCGAGATTCGAGCACCCAGATAAACCCTAAAATTATTCTTACAACTTAGATCAAGCTTGAATTCATAGAAATTTGTTTTTTTTTTATCAAACTACTTCATCTTCAGTTTTAAACTTTTTAGAACGAACGTTAGCATTTTAACGACGTTAAATATCGAGAATGATATAAATCCATTAAATGATGAGAGATCAAGAATTTAGTTGCGTAACTAACAAAAGACAAGCACATGTTTTCTCTTGCCCGTTTTAATATATGAGAGATCTAGTCCTCTGAAAGTTTTCAATATTTTAGAAAAGGTATTGTAAGATATTTTTTACATTGTAAAACCGCCGTAATGATTGTGTGTGACTCGCACCCGCTTGAGGCGCTGCGAGTCTGGGTGCTGAATTTTGATATGCGTGAACACGTAGAGAATGTGTGTGGTTTTCGCGTGAGCAAATATTCGGAGTCGGTCGTAGGCTTTGGCCATAGTTAGTTCTTAGTTTTAGTTAACTACTATTATTAGTTCCTTTTGAAGACTTTGGCTAGCGTTTACTATATTTGATATTATAAAACCTCTAAAACTCAACGAATTCTTAAATAAATATTACAGTATAATAAAAAATAACTGCTTTACGATGTTCTACAAAAATAACAAGAATATATTTACATAGATCTTGTATGTAATTAATTTAATCCGAAAAATGTGTACAAAATCACAGTAATTTCTTCGATAAACTCGCTTGGCTCGTTGAAAATGCGATGCTATTGCTATGACGTTTATCGAAAGAGTATAAAGAGAAATAGTTTCATCTTTAATAAAATGTCTCAATCTTGATCAGTGTTCAATAAATTCATCATCGCGCAGCTCGTGGTTTGTAAAAATTCTTCTCCCCGACACAAAATGAAATGAATCTTTCATATGAAATTGCTCAAGAAAGAAACAATTTCGAATTGCGGAATCAAGATGAGAGAAATGCAAGAGAGAGTCCGAGGAGTGCGGAACAGAAGCCAGCGAGGAAGGTGTGCCGATTTCCCATTAAGGGGAGCTCGCACCGGAACTTCGGTTGTTTCATGGAAAAAACATAAAGCCGATAGGCAATGGTAATTGAATGAACAATTACGGCCGGCAGTTAAGGTGAATAAATTGGCAGGATAATCGACGTTGTAAGAAGCCGCGCGGCCTCAAATGAAAGGCGCGTGGCGGCGTTGCCGAGCGCGATAAAATGGAGCAAGAACGGAGGAGAGACATCCTCGAGAATGAGAGAAAAAGAGAGAGAGAAAGAAAGAGCACGGCTCTCCTCTCTTTCGAGAAAAAACCAGTGTAATAATGCTCGGTGGCCAGCGCATAACCGCCGGGAAATGTTTTACGTCGGCTTAGAACAGATTCGCGATCCGGGTTTCGCGAGAACTCGTAAAGATGGCGAACGCGAGCGACGTCACAGGGACCGGAAGTGCTCCGAAGAGAGGATCGTCGATGGCAGAGAACGACGTCGACCCCAGCCCAGGACGGCCTGTCGGAAATGCGCATCCACGCAAAAACCTAGATCATGCAGATTCTATTAGAATGGCAACGATACGGCGAGCCTGTTCGCGGAACGGATGCGAATATTAAAACGGGACTCCAGAAAATTAGTGGACTGGACGTTACCCGCGGACGTGCAGCCTGATGCGGGTAGTCGTTAAGAGTATCATTTGCTTTTATTCACCGTACGGAGAGATTCACTTTGGCTGCGCAAAAATATCCGCATTACTGCTCCGCGATTCTCGGGACGAGCACGCGCGACCTTTAACGGTTCTTCGTTTTTTTCACGGATCGACTAATTCTTTTGCAATCGTACGAAAATTTCTGACGATAGAGCAAATCTTGCGAATTCGAACGAAAAAAGATTCAACTTAACCGGACAAGCAGTTTCAGAGATGTACATTTTTTAGTGTAGCCTGGTTTCGAGAAAGTTGAATTATATTTTTTCACACCTCGGTCAACCTTTTTTCTCAAGCAAACCAAAGATTACATTGATAGGAGAGACCATGTGGATTAAAACAAAGAAAGAATCAACTTGATCGGACAAGTTGTTTCAAAGATGTAAATTTCTTGGTGTAGCCTGGTTTCGAGAAAGTTGATAAAAATTGTTGAACTTTCGAGAGTGCGTATTTCGTGAAGAAATTCGAAACCAATTCTCTAATTTACGTTTAGAAGAATACATCGCACTACCCATTGGTATGGTGTCACATACTATGGTGGTACTAGAGCTACCGAAGGCTAACGGCGCCTGTTGGAATTTATTTATGTAAGAAACAAATTTGATAAAAATAATCTGGTGTTGCTTGGTACGCACATTCGATCACTTGACTTTCGAGCGCCTATACAAGTGCTACATTGTATCTATGCTGTCCACGTCATGGGACCCTCAACTCTCACTTGTTTCTCACATCGTCGTCCGTTTTTCTAGAGCGATCGACACTCGTGTCGTGTTTGTCGATCAGCAAAGACGTGCCTCGCAACGTGCCTTTAGAGACATATTACTTTCAATAAATTCTATTTCATTCTTTAGTAAAGAGTGTGGTTTATTGTATACCCATATTCCAACACCGCCGTTATATATTACGTCATAGTAACGACGAACTTTGGACGTCGTGCGACTTTTATTGTAAAACGTGATTGAATCAAGAAGTTTCTCGTCAAAACGCTGGTATAATTTGAATAATTATAATGTGGAAAGAATAAAACATTTTGACCCGTCCGATGGTGTTAAGAACGCTCGCTTCGTCCGCGCGGAGAACGGTTTCGGCTAAATATAGAAAAATCGGACAACAATCGCCGGATCGGTGGGACTGCCGGTAGATTTAATTACCCGGGAACGTTAAGAGTAGCTTAACAAGCGATAAAGCGAAAAAAGGAAAGGAATTATCTACGAACCGTGTTAAGATTACGAAATCACTCGAAATACCGGCAATAAATCCGGCGAGCGTTTCTACGAGGAAGGATTGCACAACGGCGTGTAGTTCAACGACTCACAAACCGCAGTTCTCTCCCCTCTCTCCCCGTCTCTCCTCTCTCCCTTTCTCTCTTTCGTTCTACACCCTAATCCATTCTCTCAGGAAAGTATCCCTCGGCTCGGATCAAGATAACGATGAACAAGACGACGAAAATGGGAGGAACGGGTTCACGCGAAAAACCTGGAAGCCGTTATCATCCCCGACATCTGGCTGCGCCTTAATTATTTTCCCGAACGGGATCCCGGGCCCCCCGGGAGAAACACCGGAAGCGACGAATACGTGTGTCCCCGTCGAAAAAAAACCGCCGCCGAGCCGCGCCGCCGCCGACATTCCGCTTTGTCGCCGAAACAACGGAATGCACTTTCAGCCGAAGGCGACAAGCCGAAACTTTACGCAATCGACTGGCAAACCGACGAACAATTAAAAGATATCCGTCCATTAGCCTCCATTACCAACCATTGTTCCTATTACATCAATTTAAATGGGTCGACACTTTTCTTTAATGCAAACTTTAGGTTGGCGCATGCGCATTTTGAGAAGGGGCCAATTTATTCGAACGCTTTCCAGCATTTTGGAAATTTTGTTAACACGCGTTTGATCCGATTTCTAATTACCTTTTTACCTCTTTTGTTCTGCTAAATAAACAAATGATATTTACGATAATTTCATGAATAGTATCGATTGTCCCGTAGAACTTTTCTTGATAATCGATTAATGAAACATATTTTTCGTGTTCAAATGCAAAGTTTAAACTTGATTGAAGCGAATGAAATGAATTAATCGTGAATCGTGTTAGAAGAATATGATGGAAAATGTAGCGAAGCAAATTATAGAGACAAAAAGTCAAATTCGGCTGCTTCTTTCATTGATAAATTAAAACATGCACAAAGCGCGCCAATACATTCAGACCTGAATCTACCGTTGTAAAACTTTGAAGAATTCTTACATTGAATGGTATTGAAAATAAATGACGAGGAATATTTCTACTTAATGCGAAACACCAAATTTTAAAATGCTGTTGTATTATTTCCGGCTCACTAGAATTATTAAGAAAAGAAATAAATATCTATAGCTCCCGTATGTTGCAATCAATGCACAAAAATTTCATTTCGCGTAAAGATCTGCAGTCAGATAACATAAAATTAACTTGGTCACCGATAGCATCGTCTAAATTCAGCAGTGTATATTTCTAGAAATATAATCTTCTTTTGTATTTTATATCGAAGAAATGATTCTAACCGAGAAGTGAAATCACTTGTACTTGTAAGCGAATTTCACGACGTTTCCTATCGCGTTACGTGTAAGAGCTGAAATATAGGTTGCGACAGGTGCAGTCACTTTTGTGGTGTAATTGGAAGATTCTCGGTTGTCCGAGCGATCCTAAGGAAATCAGTAAATATCACCGGAGGGAAAGGACGACTCTAAAAAAGAAAAGAGGGCGTCTCGCATGGAGCAAGTCGGGCCCCGTGGAACCGACTTGCGTTTCACACAGTCAACTGAACAATAGGTTTCCTTGGTAGACCAAATTAATGTTATTATTGGACGAAATGTCTGGGGCCATGTCGTGGGAAGAAACGTTTTGCGACAGCCTCCTTCTTCCTTCGACTTCGACGTTACCTTCTCCTCCACCCTACTACCTCTTCCTTTGCCTTGTACTCCTTCGAAAAGCTTCGTTCCTGGTTCAACGCTTCAAATCGCTGTTTCGCACAAGATCCAAATTCTCCAACACCAGTCGAAACAATTTATTAAATTACTAAGCTTTTGTAAAGATGACGATCGGGATCTTATTGCGACATTAAATGATCCACCAAATTCTTCATTTTATAAATTCACTGCTAAATACGACATTTACATTGAAAGCATTCAATTATATTCGTGTTCAATTCTTTTTTGGTAATTCTACGGAGTTTCCAATTATTAATTTTTTTTTGTACCAGTATACTGAACATTTCTCATAAGTTTTTTAATTTAAAAAATTAGCCAATGTTCACCGAATAAAATAAATTTAATTTGTACCTTAAAATGTAGACCGGTCCAAACGTAATTAATTATATTATGCAGTCATGACTGAGTTACATAGTCACATTCATAGCAGGCAATTGCTTTTCTTTTACAAAAAATGTTATGATTACTTTCTTATTCGATCTTGATATTACATCTTGTTGCTGTGGATATCGATTAAACCTATAATGTGTGCTGATGTATTTAAAAGAAGTGGACACCATTATTCCCTGACCTACCTCATTTGTTTAAACGGCAAGGTTATGAATGAAGGGAAATTGGTCGAGTTACGCTATAAAATGACAAAATGCTCCAATTTTAATTTCTCGCATAAATTAAGTAATCGTAGTATTAAAATTATGTATTAGGTTGGCAACTAAGTACGCGACCTCCACATTTTCTGAAACAAAGTTGTTAATATATATTTTTTAAGCACCAGCATTTGATATCAAATTATTCGCAAAATTCAGAGCTTTCCAGTGATATATAGTTCAATAGGTATGGTCACTGAATGAGGTTATAACGATACAATAAAATGATTACGAAACAAAAGGTCGCGAATTTAGTTCACAAACTATTGGGTTGGCAAGAAAGTAATTTCGGTATTTTTTTATTCAAGCAATGAACTTTAATCAATAAAATATTTTCCACTTTGTTCGATGATCTTCTGCCATCTTTCTGGCGGCTTCATAATTCCGCGCTCGTAAAACTTCTGGTCGATATCGGCAAAAAACTGATCCAAGTGCGATTTCAAGTCATCGTCATCAGTGAATGTTTTAACATTGTGTTTTGCGACACACATCTTTGATAAGACGTAAGAAATTATTGGAACTTGGTTGGGAAGCGATGTCACATCCACTATATAGCCCGGACATTGCACCATCAGATTACCATTTATTCCGAAGTTTACAAAACTCTTTGAGTAGTAAAACATTCGCTAACGATGATGACCTGAAGTCGCACTTGGACCAGTTTCTTGCCGATAAGGACCAGAAGTTTTATGAGCGCGGAATTATGAACCTATCAGAAGTATGGCAAAAGATCATCGAACGCAATGGAAAATATTTTATCGATTAAAGTTCATTGCTCGAATAAAAAAAATTGACTTTTATTTCACCTTAAAATACCGAAATTACTTTCTTGTCGACCCAATATTATTTGTAGAGCTGTAAATTACGAATGCAATTTTAAATAAAGAAGTAATTAAAATGAAGAAAATGTACTTCAAAATACGAATAATACAACCGAAGATACTTATCCTATAGTTACTTTTGTTCTGCATGTTACCGTTTTTGGAAATTGTTTGGGAAATTTTGGTGTTGTTTTTGGGACTTTCGTTGAGATCGGTCGGAAGACGGACGCGGAGGATTTCTCGAAATTCCGAAAAATCCTCCGGTATTCCCGGTGCACGTGCAGCTGATCGACGATACGCGTGAAAGGCTCTGTTGCATTTCAGAGCCGCGTACACGAACGGAGCGGCACGTTTGCGCCGCAAAAAGGGACAGCGGATCCTGACAAAAGCCAGGAGAAAAAGAGATGGAGCGAGGAGCGAGGGAAAACGTGGCACGCAACGCGGTAGATTGTGCTCAGAGGCTCGACAGGAAGTAGGCGTTCGATGGAATTCGGCCAAGGTAGAAGCTGACCAAAGGTGGAAGTCACCCATTACCCTTACATCCTTTCGTTTGTAAAAACAAACGTTGCCTGCCGCCAAACCGTTCCAGGATAATTGTCATCGAATGAAAGAAACGCCGAGACTTCTGTTCCTTTCACTTTCTGATCGATCCTCGTCGAAAAACACTCGAAAAAATCCTACGAGATCTAAACATTACGTCGGGAAACAAATTCTTTCTTAGTTGATAACTTCTTTGAAAGATAATTGCAGAAACTATTCACCGTTGTCAATATATGATAAAAATCTAGTAAATCGGAAAACATTCAAAGAATTTAAACATACTGTAGTATTATTATCAACCCATAAAAATGATCAAGAAATTAAGTAGATGTTCGTGTAGCCCCGGTATCTTGTAATTAATGCATTTTCATACTTCGTCGTTCAAGTTCAAGTACATAAAATTTTATCAAACAATTTTAATAATTCACAATAGTCAACTGTCGCGTAACGTTTGCGACAGACAAACCGTGACGCGGACGTTTGCAATCGGTTTCCCGATGTAAATGCGAATCGGGAAACTGGTAAAATAATAAATTCGTGATTACGGTGATTGAACCAACTTTTAGCTGAACGCAACAGAGAGCGAAGTCTGAGAGTTACGGGAACCGCGGCTGTTGATTATTAAGAAAATCGATAGGCAAACTGTCTCGATTTCGGTCGGCTGACAGCCCATGAAAAAGGAAAGGCACACAAGGGAAGCGAAAGGGCCAAGTGGATGGTCGTGACGCGAGAGCAATCAATCATTCGCGGAGATTTAAAGACTATAGCTCGAACAGGCAACACGGAACGACGCGAGGTGACCGGGTAAATGGAGGAGGATCGTAAGAAATTTTCGATGATGAAACGCTTCACGCGAACAAACTGGAGCAGATCCTATTCGGATCGTTCCGTGATCGTAGGAGCTTCGTGCCGAAGGATGTCTCGGCTATAAACGCATCAGCGATTCTCTTTCTAACCATTTTTGTAGAACCAGTTGGAAAATTTATTCAACATTCGTTGCTCAATTTCTGTTTCGTATTATTTCTGATCTATAATACTTCATTTTTATTTATTTACTAGCATAATTCCCGTTGAAAAATCAATGGCTGGCTTATTTCTGAAGGTAGGCCACTAAATTAATTTTAGCGCTTGATCCTAAAGGATTTTCGGGATAAAAACATGTTGTTCGCGCTCCCCTTTGAGCTAAAGGCTGTCCGTGTACCAAATTTCAGCTTTCCATGGCTTCTGTGTTTCGAGAATTTTTACCGTTACAGAGAATACATAGAGAATAAAGGTAATACGGCTAATTCTCTGCTGTTAAAGCAACTATATAAAGAATATGGATATTTAACCGTTGAATAGAAAGATGTTTGAATCACGAACACTTACGAAGACAGGTAAAATTGACATAATAAAAATGTTAATTACTATACTCATTATGAGTACAATATAGTTTATAGTAAGGCGAATATTATGGCACAATGAAATGAAAGAATTATTCGTTGAATCAAGACGAAAATGAATAGTTTATGAATATGAAATGAATATGTGAATCTCCAGTGATCCCCAGTTAACAAGTTAAATGGAAAACATTCTCCCGTGTATTTATAGTGGTACAGTTTCATCGTACAGTGAGTTGGAAATGACCAAAGAGTATTTATAAATTCTTTAAATGTTCTCACTGCGTTGCATTGGATTTGCTGATTTTTTAGTTCATACAATTCGCAGTCTAGTTATACATACAGAGCGAGTCGGGAGGAACGGACGAAACTCCAGGAGCGGATTGTTCACAGGAAAATAATGTAAAAAAACTCATATGTTCTTATCCGATTTTCATTTGTTTTCATTTTATAGCGTGATTACAATTAAACAAAATTTCATACATTAACATTTCGGTTATCACAGTCTTATTTTAATAAACGTTCGAAAATACCGCCATTGACCTCTAAACATTTTCGGCTTGCTCTCTTGATTGAAAAAAATAAAAATTTTTTAAAAATTGAAATGAAAACCGAATAAGAACATATGAGTTTTTTCACATTATTTTCCTGTGTACAATTCGCTCCTGGAGTTTGGTCCGTTCCTTCCGACTCACCATGTATAAGTAGGTGATTCCGTGTCCAGAATAAGTAATTAATTTTTATCTCGTAATATACTTGAACAAACCGATTTTTATTCGGATGTATAGTAATTCATCGGTACGATAAATTTTTACTGGCTAGTGGCAATTTGTTAATATTTGTGTCGATCTCATTTGTGTCTTCTTACACGTATATGAAATCAGATTACAGTCGTAGAGAGAGAGAATAATAATAAATTTCGCAGGATCCAAAACAGTGAATGGATGAATTTTCACTGGTTAAATTGGTGCACGTATTTTACAGTTGCTTTGGTCTAGAGATTGCTCGAAACATTGTGGAAATCGTTGTAATTGGCTGAATAGTAGGCTGCAGGGATCAGCAGCAATTATTTCACGAGGGGTTGATTGGGTACGAGATCCCGATTGTCACTGGTAACGAACACGATAATAACCATCAACATTTTCATTATGGAGGCGAAGATTAACAAAATGGAAAGAGAGAGCGCGCGCGAGAAAGAGAGATAGAGAGAGAGAGAGAAAGAGAGAGTGGTGCTCGTATGCACATGTGCGTCTCCCCGTCTATTGTGTTAATATCTCGTTGTCAATGGTGACTGGCTGGCGGGGCTGGACTGATATACTGCCGACACACCCGTCACATTGCGATATGAGAGATACGGCCTCGCGGAGCCGCTGCTGCAACGGTGCACGCGTGCAGCAGCGTTGTCCGTGTGCAACGCGTTGCAGAAACAGGGTTCTCAGTGTGGAAGCGCGTCGTAAGTCGCAGATAATTTTCTCTTAAGCCCCTCCTGACCATTCTCTTTCTCCCTTTCTCTTTCTCTCTTTCTCTGCTCCTTTCTCTCTGTGTCATGATGGCTCTCGTTCGAAGGAAACAGATGAAGGGGAAGAACGAATTAGTCGAGGCTCAGGTGCGAAGCGGAGAGAGGAGTAACGGTAATAAGAAAGCCAAATGGTAAATGAAGAATGGAAGGCGAGATATGAAAAAGGGGGGGAGAACGATGCGCGATGCAAAGAGGCAGCCAAACATGGGGGAGAAGATCGTTTGCAGTTTATGATAGCCTCCGGGACATTAGTAGGTGCATGGCACCATGGCAAAGAGGGGAGCGGGGCGATATGCTACCGAGACCGCGATCCTGATGATACGCGCGAAGATGGATCGATCGATCGCTCCTGCGACTCGCTAAATCGAAATGAAAATGCTTCTGTACCTCTAGGAGAAATATTATCCCTCAAATGGTATACTCCCTAGTAACATTTATGGTTGGCATTTTGTTGGAGACCTCCGTTGCAATATTGGATAGCAAACCGTTAGAAATGCCGCCTTTTTATGTAGGCGGACCAACGATCATGGCCAACGACGGGCAACGTTATTATTATTCTGATTTTCTCTTTTACAGTTATTTTTACAGTATTTGTCTCACAAAGAAGCTGAAGGAACTTCAAGTTTGCAATTATTTTGCAAAACATCAGCGGAGAGCACCATACAAAAACTTTTACTGGGGTCACGGAAGACCCCAGAGCGCCATTCCGGAGTTAAGGACTGCGTCTCCTAGACAGACGACACTCGCGCGTGACTCGCTCGCAGACACCACAGTACACTCACACACCGCTAGACCACGTATACGTACGCGAGGATTGCAAGGTTCCGGGATTCCACTCCTGCTTTCTCATTAATGCAAAGACGGGGTTTCTTAGTAGTCAAAATCGCTAGATGAACGATCAATCTAGGGGCCATTTGCCACAAAAGTCCTACTTTTACGTTTGCGACGCGTAATTCTCATTATTC